>JBBPQJ010000179.1:0-11312 GCA_038092415.1 Xerocomus tenax
AGTATGTTCCTGCCAAGCATGGTTGCCTAATCCTCCGTACTGATCTTCTTATCAGGAGGAAATCAACGAGAGATGGACCGCGCGCGAGCGGCCAAGAAGCAGGCGGCCAACAAGTCAAAGGCAAAGGAGAGTAATACCACTCTAGCTAAACGTAAGGAATCGTAAGCATCGCAAGATATCTCTCTTTCCTTTCTTTTCTCTCACTTGGCCATTTTCATTTAGGGATGCTGAGATTTTACGTGCAAAGCAAAAGGTATGACTTGACGGCTGACACGCATCACAACTGACATCCTTTTTTATTATTTATTTTCTCAGAAAAATGATGAGCAAAAGGCTGCTGCCGATGCCGCAGCACGAGCAACGAAGACGGATAAATAGAGTTGGCGTGTGGCAGGTCCACGGGAATCTGTCGCCGGTTGTTGGAGGATCATTCAGTGAAAACCTGTACAACACACTTCGTCTGGTACCCAAATATCATCGTTTTTTTCCCCAAAAATCCGTGGATGCTATATATCCGGCAACTCACAGTGGCTATCGCCGCATCTCACGGAACGTGGATCTGGGAAAACCAACGCTTGTGGACGACTCGATCAGGGAGTATAAACGCTTGCACACACAAAAGTCCATATGGAGGCTGTTTCGCATCCACCATAAATATCGTGCTCTGCGCCCGGTGCGTTGCCCAGCCTGATCGCGTCCCGGACTTTGCGGCACTTGCCTCTTTCCCCATATGTTGTAGCGGAAAGTAGCGGGGACCACATGGTGCGGGATCGATATGCGCCCTCCCCACAGCACTGAATGGAGGTCGAATAACCCAAGAACTGGTACGGGTCCGCGATGGTAGAAAAAGATCCGATTGCTTTTCCAAGGAATGTCCCCCTCTCCCTCCGCCAGACGGAAAAGAAAAGAGGGGACCACACAGCCGTGATGGTGGCGGTAGGCACTCAAATATGTCCACGAGGAGCCCCAGTGCACGCAGGGCATGACATCGCAACATACGATAGACCCCCAACATGAAACGCCGGTTGGGATTCCATTCTTTCATTCCAAGTTGGCCGTGAACGCTAACGCCGCTCGAGCGTGGTGTTCGGTGAGATCCGCTCGCAAGTCCCGCCCTGCGTCCTCCTCACGGATCTCAATTCGGAGCAATTTCAAGGGAACAAAGTGGAAGCCCGATCATATCAGGCTGCTTCGAGGTCTTACTCAACATCATCTCACCTTCATAATCGTGCCGTCCGCAGCACTTACCGTCATCGTTGGCATGTCCTGGCAGCGGCTGCTTTTATGTGAAGCTGGGCTTCATCGCCGTGCCTTATCGACTGCCATGTGCACATTAAAAATGACACGGGGCTCACAAAGTTGCGTCATTAGGTGGCTAACCTAGAACATGATGCGCGTTACGCCTCGCAAATGCGACATGACCTTGGCATGCCAACGTGTTGACAATGGTTTCAATGCAGCGATATATATATATATATGTCATCTCAAGTACCTCAATCGCCAAACTCTCCGCGCCACTTTCATTGGCAGGATGCGTGCATTTTCGAAACACGCCACCCGTTTGGCAGCAAGTCTGTCGCAGATGATCGCCCGCGGAATCATCGACCCGTAACAAGCCGTAGCAGGAACCCCGCCCCGTCGACCACGGAGCAATTGCTCGCCCGGCCTCGACCGCCATGCGGAATGATAGACCACGACATACTCGGCAAGTAATCATCATTGCCGCAGACTTGGCATGGCCCTTCACTTTGCGAGGCAATGCGTGATGTCGTACAGTCGCCTAATTCACCACTGGGCTATATGATTTGATGTGGTCGGGTCAGGGTTCAACAAAAGGTATGGTTAATAGACTTCTATAGGGCTGTCCATGTGATCCGAGTGGCTAAATGTGCAGGCAGGGCACGTCACTTCACTTTAATTGCCTGCCCGCCTTCCAACCGCCTTCGGCGAGGTGCGTCTTCAGGGGAAGCATCCATTTTACCCTTCTGATACGTCCCCAAATTAGGCTGTAATGGGAGATAAGGCTGATGAAAGGATGGAACCGGTGGGACGGGATACGAAGTTGGCGAGGTTGTGGGCTGATGACGTGACCGGTATAACGATAGCAACGTATTGACAAAAAGCGTCAGAAAGGCAAGTGACGTCAACGAGAACACCTATTGAGTGCGACAATTCAGTCCTGTAGAGCTGTGAGAACGTTCATCAAACTAGAACACTTACCAGCGTCTTCCAACTAATGGGTTCAACGAATCCATTTACGACTTCGGCAATAAGCTCTGCTCCAATGCGGGCCCTGCCAACTGTGGTTGGATCGCGATTCATACAGGTTTCCCATGCAGCGCATTGATGTGTCATGGCGGGAATTTGGTTAGTCTCACAGTAGTTGTTCTTGTATTGAGCGGCGCAAACCCCGATCTCCTGTACGATATCTAATATAGTCCCCAATGAGCAGTGCTCAACCGCAGCCAGTGTTGATACAGGAACATACCCATAGAATATTCTGAAATTCGGTGTTCGACGTCACGCTGAACCGTCAGTATGAATTGCACAACCAAGTACAGGAAGAGTAGCACAAGTGCCAAGTTGAAGAAGAACTGGAGATAGCTGCACCCTGTCAGACGCCACCACCACACGTACACGTACACGACAAGCTCACCCGAGCAACACATATGGGGTGTCAGATTGAGGTGTTGGGGCAGAAGGCATATTGAGGGTGTAGTGATTTGACGTATTCTGTGTCAAGGGTCTGGCAAGTCTGTCGTCTTCACTGTCGTCCTCGCTTGCTTGTTCCGGATCTTCCTCTATCCTCCTAGAGGCGCGTGCCTTTTGTCGTAAATTGTATACCCTTCTTAGAGCACCCGTCGCCACAGCTCGCCCATTTTCTTTCTCACCTTCCTCTGGTTTCGGAGGACTCACGTCAGACATGTCCACATCGCGAAGCTCCGGTGCCGGTTGAGGAAACGCTTTTTGAGGAGAGAAGTTTGGCGGTGGTACCCACGGATATGGAGCATTCGTTTGCGGCGGAGGACTATGAAAGATGAAAGGAACATTGCGGTTTTCGCCAAACATAGGAGCCAATGGTGATGCGGGGAAGGCTGGCGATGCGGGGTTTAGGTCATTGAAAGGACCTGGGGATCCATCGCTTGGTGTGCACACATGCATGAGAGATATGGAAACGTACGTTTTCGAGGCGTATTCAATTCATCAGTGGATGCCCAGACAGGCTTTGTGCCGCTGGAAGGGCGAGACGTAAATTGAAAATCCATTGGTGCCTCCTTTGACCTGTGGTGCACGTCCATCGCGTTCAGCGACGACAAAACTGTCTGAAAGCCATTGATTCCATGAGCTCGTGACGGTATGAACGTGTTGCGTACCTCGTACACGTCGTTTTAGCCGCGTCGTGTAGCGTGTCCTCCAACAGAGGCGCGCCGCCAAACTTTCTGCGCGTTCAAAGTCACGTGGTCAATAAGCATTCTCTGCACTGTGCACTCTACATTGCCTCTTCCCCACCATCAACCCCAGGATGTTCAGGACCGCGTGGAGAGCAGCCAGCAAGCAGTCGTTTCCATGCGTCAGGCAGCCGAGTCGCCGTTTTCACCCCCTTGCAACCGGCTGGAACGCGCCAAGTTCGAACCTCGTGCCCATCGTGATTGAACAAACCGTGAGTACAAATAATGCCTTTCACGCACAGGATCCCTCATACTTGGCCTTGCATATTCAGGGCCGTGGGGAGCGGTCCTACGATATATTTTCTCGACTTCTGCGTGAACGAGTGATCATGCTATATGGACCCGTAAGGTCAACTCATTTTGATGCCCGTGGACTAATGTTGACCATCGAATGGAACCCTTAGATAAGGGACACGGACTCTGCATTGATCGTAGCCCAGCTGCTCTTTCTCGAAGCAGAAGAGACGTCCAAACCAATACATTTGTACATTAACTCTCCAGGTGGGAGTGTGACCGCGGGGTTGGCCATTTATGACACTGTAAACGTAAAGTATTTCTTTTGAAGGCTCTGGTCTGACGTGTTTATAGATGCAGGTTTGTTCCGCGTTCCATAGTATTCGAAAGAGAAATAATTCATTCCGTTGCCTGCCAGTACGTGTCGTCACCAATACATACTTATTGCGTTGGGCAGGCGTGTTCGATGGGTTCCTTGCTGCTGGCTGCAGGTCGGTTTCTCAATCGCAAGGTTCTTAGATCATAATTGAACGTCTAGCAGGTGAAAACGGAAAACGTCATTGTCTTCCAAATGCCAGCATCATGATTCATCGTAAGCTCATGACTCGGCACTGCATCCCATCAAACTTACTTTGTGCATCTAGAACCTTCGGGTGGTGCTTCTGGGCAAGCTTCTGATATAGCCATTCACGCCAGGGAAATCCTGCGTGTGCGACAGCTACTCACGGGTATATATCAGCGACACTGCGCCAAGGAAGGTGAGAGTGAGGCATCAGGGTTGGAACGATTCGGTACGGCGGCCGTTCGCCTAGTTTACCCTCGACTAAGGTTTTTTCTCAGAGAAAGCTCTAGAACGCGACTACTTTATGACAGGTAAGGTTCAACTCACAATGCAATTTGTCATCACGTTCACGTTGTTCAAAGCGCGAGAAGCTCTCGAGTTTGGTATCGTGGATGGAATTTTGGAAAAGAGACCAAGTTCTGACTCGGCCACCTAGTACTTGTGATCTCATCAGTAGAAGTTGATGCGGCTTCGCACATTGTTTTTTTCCTTGCGGACCGACACTCAAGCTCGATTGATCGTGTACAGGCTTGAGAGAGTGCGAGGGCGTCCCTGAGAACCTGGGCTCATCGACTCCCACAAGGTTGATTCATCATACACGTGTTCGGAGTTGCTGTGTGTGCACTCACTCATTGCAGGGAATCTCCGTTTCTACCCACATGCTTGGTGCACGGTACATCGGATCGACCAGATTAGAAAAAGCCCCTCAAACTGCGGGGTTGCATTCTTGACTATTCCTTCTTAGGGGTATTGTCCATTTCATGGATTGACGCCAACCTTCCATTTTATTTACGCAATGTCGGTCTCAAGCGTGCCCAGGCCATGCAGTAGCTGCGTCGCACATGCCTTGCGGACCAGACACGACTTCGCGCCCCATTATCTCGGTGCCGGTCTATGACCCGGGTTGGACGAGTCGGTGGGCTGCGACCGGCAGCGCCGCCGATGATTATGGATTGCTGTGTTTCACAGATCCCTGGTTCCGATTCCCAGCCAGGGATCATAGAACCAGATCTAGGAAGGTTTTCTCGACCGTGTCAACGAAACTTTCCGCTGGTGTCGCAATCTATGTATAATTAGATTTCGCATGCATGCCTTCCACAGCGTCTATCGTTAGGAGAGGTACCCTCAAGGTACCCTGACGACATCGAGGCCGTCTGTCGCCGATTGTGCGGAAAAATGGGGGGATGGTGGTCCGAATGTCGCATTTAATGCGTCGCCGACCTGTCCCCAATCAGCGTCCTCAGTGATCGGCTGCAATGCATTCTGGTGCAGATGGACGAATGCTCCCGCAAGTGTTGCATGTGTCGTGCCAAGCGCAAGGAGTCTGAGTGATGTTGTGATGGGCACCGGCCACTTGAGACAGAGCCCTCTCCTCATGTCCTTGACGTGTAACCTTTTGGTGAACCCAACCGCCAGGGGGGTTGGTGCGATCTCAGATCTACCCAAATAGAGAGCTTCTTATCAGCCTTTCACCTGCGCCCGGGTGGGCGGTCGCGCAATTATAAAACACGCCCATCTGACTTGATCATTACCAATCATCGCAGCCCACTCCGGCCATCAGTAACGCGTGCATATGGGATCGCGGAACCCAATCATTGCCGCATTTCCGCGTTGCCCATTCATCTTGTTTTCTCCGATCATGCCACCTGATCACTTTGAATGGGGTTAGGTCCGTGATAGGCACGATTGGGACGAGCACTTTCTATGATGAAGACACGCAGGGCGTACCATGGTGGGCGATGGTTTCCCATGCACCGCCATCTGCCCAGCCCTGTCTCGTCTTTTTGTTTTTGGTCATTTTAAATTTCTGAGTCCGAGGGACCGCCCCTCGATCGTTTTCTCTCCGCCAGATCCAGCTCATCGATATTGGAGATACTCGCATCAATATGGCGTTATCTCACTGATCTTCAATACAAGTGACTTGCTGTTGACCGCGGACGTTCGATCTGTTAGGGAGTGGTGAAATTGGCACGGTTTCACCATTGACAACGCGATGCACGATGGCGTGGTGGGTTTCGCGCATTGACCCGATTGGGAACAACTATTGGTCAGCGAGATCGAATCAGCCGGTTGGCAGCGTTGCTATTCCGGGGCTCATAACCTATCGAACGGGTTATGTACCCCGGAATAGCCTCGTATTCACCCGATTTTTTTTATTCTATTTGACTATCATCTCGCCTGTTTGATGCGGAGGACACGTTCAAGCGAGACGGCAAGCCAAGATTAGACCGGCGACAGCTGGCCGTTTGGTTATCGCTCCCATGCGCGACAAGCTTACGTCCCAAGCACTCCAAACCATGACGTTCAAGGTTCATGACGATTAATGAATCACCCGGGCACACGACAATTATAGTCTACGCTGGCGAGTCCGGAAATGAACCCTTGATAAGCACTAGTGGCAGAAATAATTCAAAATGGAAACAAAATAATGAAAGCGACGTTCAAGTTACGCCCAGGTGAACGAGTGAATCGATCGGAAGGATCCGCGCAAAGGAAGCAACCAGCCTCCCTCCTGCATGCACACGGACGACATGATGGCCTTCAGTGACCGTGTCAGTCGATACTCGTGTTTATGGGAGGGTGCGGCGTTTCACCCCCCCTGTCCCTTGTTCCCATCACACTTCCCAAAGTTGGGCACGATCGCGCCGCACCGGTAGTGTCATCAGTCTTCGCCACTAACTGTGTGGTCACTGTCCGTAATCAATGATCACTGTCACAGAACACGTATGGCACGCACAGGAGAGAGGACAAACGTCATTCAGGAGATCCGCATCACGATTCCCAGGCGTGAAACTCAAGCCACCGCCAAGGCGGTCTGCAGTGGTATTGATTATCGAAATCGTGTACGTGATAGTTCAGGGGATGGCGTTCAGACGAACCCCGCTGAAACCCCTGAGGAATGCAAGTTTGGTTAGACGTATATTGAGTCGGACAACCCAGCTGCCCGTGATGCAGATGTGACTCAGCGCACTAGATTTCTGGAACATCAAGAAGCAGTTGTGCTGCGCACGCATGAAATAGGAATGAACAGTAATACAACCAAGGCCCTGGGGCTGATTGGGGCGGGATCGAGTCGAGGTTCTTGGTATCGAGGGTTCCGCACTTGCGGCGCGAAAAATGGAACCCAGTCCAAGATCCATTGACGATCTGTGGTCCATGACCAAGAATAAATGGATCATGCGACGGGGTCAATGAAGTGACCAGTCAAATAACGAGGTGATTCTATCCCTGTTTTCGAAACCCTTGGTAACGACCGTGGGGTCGAGGGCTGAACAAATCAAATTTCGGATAAGGTTGTGTCGAATAGGGGAGGAATGCATAGTTTGACGTCTCAGGGATTCCGTTAACTTGAATTGCAGGATTCATCCAATGTTGGTGAAGTGAAATCGATCATGCTCCCTGGCCAGCCACTTTGATTTCATCGCCGTCATCAAGCCTGCCCGCAATGAGGCCAGCTTCAATGATGCGATCGGTCCATTAACCAAGGGACAAATGATGATGCAGCCGCACTGATGGCTACTCATGGGTGCCGCAAAAAGCGCAGACCTCATAAAAATCGCGAGACGATCTGCGGGTGAAAAATTCATGAACGCAGTCATCCTGATTGTGTTCTTTTGATGAACCAAGTCGCATGGTGAAACCGCAAGACCGCCAAGGAAGCAGCACACTTCTCCATTGACTTGATTAGCCCACCTTGCACATAAAGCGAATTCCCAAGCTGCAGCCCAAATGAATGTTGCGCGAACATGCAGAGATAAAAGCTGGAGTACCTAGGGGTACCCCCATGATTTACACATAACGCCTACCAGACGACATCCACCTATTACCACTAGGTTTTCCGGAACGCGGGGGGACCGTTGACATCGCTTAGTCAGCATCCATTCGCTTGTCTGATAAGATTTCGACGGTAGTGCGGAGAAATCAACCAAATGACACAGGAAGGTACCAAGTCACTTCAGAATCAGTGAACCAACTCGGTGGTAGATCAGGGTAAGCCCCAACGTTCATGCACCGGGATACAAGATTACAGGGTGTCAAGGGAGTACATTGAATGGAATGGAGGTGAAGACATAGAATACGGCTCAACAGCGACCGGCGCATGTCTATGAAAAACATTATTCACATTTTGTCTTGACCATGAAGGATGCCAGCGTATCGATCTCGTTGACCACGTAGTCCTGAAAATGCCTCTCAGCCAAAGTTGCCAATAATGTATGGACGTCTGAAACGTCAGCCATTATTGGTGTGCGAGCCTCGTTCTCCTCCAAGAGTCGTGAGCTACGCCTTCGGCTCTGGTCTCTTGGATCCCTCCGTGGCCGATTCGCTGGCGTAGGGATGACAATAGGGCTGACAGCCCGAGAACTGTGAGGGATGGGTTCGAGGAGGAATGCAGGGGAGGGTGGGTCGGCATATGTGAGTGGAGAGGGACTTATGAGGGGTATGATATTAAAATGGGAGATGTATCGATGGAGTGTGGCCATGGGTAAGCTTTTGAAGTCGATCTGAACATGACCAGGTGAGCCTCGCCAGCGCAAAGGCTACAGCCGCGTAGAAAGGTAACATACGCTTGATTTATCTTCTTCTGTGTCTATGCTGACGCGTGTCTTGTCCGCTTTTCTGATCTCTACGCGTTTTCTCTTGACCCGCGGTTCTCCTTCTGCTCTATCCGCTGCTTGTCTTTTGGATGCGGTAGGTGGCCCAAAGTATGACGCATCGTCGTTTGGCTTCTTCCTTGCCTGTGGACGCGACCTCGAGCCAGATGCGACTGCGCTAGTAACTGAGCCATTGACGGACATGGTGGGGTTGGTTAATCCCCCTTTGCACAGGAGAAAACGGAAACAAATGTGTATTCTTCCCACGGAGATTATGTTCCAAGACAAAACATATCATCCACCAATTACTTTGCAGGAACCAAAGTCAAGGAAACCAAAGGGCTCTGCTGTTCATCATTCTCGTCAATAGTTTAGCTCGCCGGATCAGCACCGTATCCGGATCGCCTTCAGCCCAGTCGAGCAGGGTATCGCCTTGCTCTGCCCCAGGTGAGACCCGAGTAACTATATAAATCGGCGCTCGTTGATCTCTCACCACCACTCTCTATCAAAGTTTTACCATGTCGACCTTTGGATCCCTCTTCCGTGTCACAACCTACGGAGAAAGCCACTGTGCTTCCGTCGGCGCCATCATTGATGGATGCCCTCCGGTATGACTCGCATACCCCTGTTCCGTGATTGTCTGTCTGATCACTCCCAGGGTCTTGAATTATCTGCTGCGGATATCCAAGTTCAGCTAAGTCGAAGGCGGCCAGGCCAGAGCAACCTGACTACACCCGTGCGTGTCTAATCATCATTCCATCTTCCTCTTCTCACCCGTTATTGGCAGAGAGATGAAAAGGACCTGGTCCAAGTCCAATCAGGAATCGAGCATGGGGTTACTCTTGGAACACCGATTGGTCTCTTCGTCAAGAACGAGGATCAACGCCCAAAGGACTACTCCGAAACAGACTTTTATCCTCGCCCGAGTCATGCAGACTATACCTACCTCGAGAAATATGGCATCAAAGCAAGCAGTGGCGGTGGTCGCAGCAGTGCTCGCGAAACCATCGGTAAATCTGATCTTCCGTCCTCTGTGTCCGCTCCTGACAAAGCTCCTTGCACAGGACGTGTTGCCGCTGGTGCAATCGCCGAAAAGTACCTGAAACTGGCGTATGGCATTGAAATAATTGCGTTCGTCTCGTCCGTGGGCAAGATTCATCTGCCGTCCAATGTTTCATCGCCATCCATGACCCCCGACGGTGATGAAGACAATGATGACGCCGAAGACGCCATTTCCCCCGAATTACGCCAGCTTTTGGCAACCATTACTAGAGAAGAAGTCGACAAACACCCCACACGTTGCCCTCACCCCGAAACAGCGGAACGGATGACCAAGGTGGGTCCGAATCACACTAATAATTCTAGTCACGATTGCCTAATCATTCCTCGTGGCCTTTTCCTCGTTCGGATAGCGCATTATCCGTGCCAAGGAAGCCCAAGATTCTATCGGGGGTACAATAATCTGTGTCATTCGTAACGTCCCATCGGGCCTAGGAGAGCCCGTCTTCGACAAGTTCGAAGCCAAATTAGCTCATGCTATGCTCTCTATCCCCGCCACTAAGGCTTTTGAGGTCGGTTCTGGATTCAAAGGAACCGAAGTTCCTGGAAGCAAGCATAACGACCCCTTCATGCTGAGGAATGGAAAACTCGGTACTATATCCAATTGGAGCGGAGGAATCCAGGGCGGGATCACCAACGGCGAAGACATTTACTTCCGGTAAGTTCATTCATCCGCAAAGCAGGTCATCTGAGCAACACCTTTTGCAGGGTCGCATTCAAATCTCCGGCCACCATTTCACAGGCGCAAAACACCGCACAGTATGATGGAACTCCAGGGACTTTAGCCGCCCGAGGCCGTCATGACCCTTGTGTCGTGCCCCGTGCTGTTCCCATTGTCGAAGCGATGGCGGCCATCGTTGTCATGGATCAACTTCTTATCCAAAATGCGCGCAAGACCGCGGCAAGTTTGCTTCCTCACATCACGACTCTTCCCCCAACTATGGTAATCCCCAAGCATTGAGCATCTTTAGACCATTTCTGTCAGAGTGTAGAGTGTTGTGAATGCCATACACGAAAGCGCAATACAGGTATAAATTGAGTCGTCGATATAAAGACAAGTCATTCAGAGATACATTATTCCTCATCGTCTGGATAGCATAAACAACATAAAACAGGCTCCATATACCACCACCACCACTGACATAAAAGGACAGTGAACAACTGGCAGTCATTCGAGCGCATAGACAACTTACATGCCGATTAAAAAGCCTCTGTGGCCATTTACCAAAGACTTGATCCATTAGCTGCTCTTTCCACCGCCGTTCCCCGTCGTCGTGGTATTGATGATATGAATCATGCGCATACCGATTGCTGGCGTAAAAAGGTCTCGTCGTGGACGTCATGAGGCATGTGTTTTCATCGGCATCGTATCGAGCTATCTCCGAAGGCTGCGCGTCTTGCTCCCATACATCCCAA
>JBBPQJ010000180.1:0-11310 GCA_038092415.1 Xerocomus tenax
AGTGCAGGAATACGGCGAGAGGACATGACCAGGGGCTCTTTCGGCATCGCTTTGAGAAGCAAATCGACACACGCACGGTGACCGTACCATGCCGCGTAATGTATTGCTTGCTGGTTCAGTTCGTCGGTTCGATCAACTCGGGCTCCAGCTTGGAGAAGAACGCGCAGGCACAATGTATGTCCATTACGCGCAGCATGAAAGAGTGGTGTCCATTCATGATACTTGTCCGGAAGATCCCATCCATCTTGGTTTAATAGTAGCTTGCAGACATCCGCATGACCTTCGCGAGCAGCGAGATGGATAGGAAACTCTCCGTTGGTATTGGGAACGCATGTTGCCCCTTCCTTGAGCAGCAATGAGACGACGTCCGTATACCCGTGTTGACTCGCCAACGATAGGGGCACCAGGCTAGAATTTGACGGTAGCGACTGTGGAGCGATGCACTGGTCGCATATCAACACCTGCACACATTCAGCGCTACCTCTGAGAGTCGCATAGACAATCGGGCCACAATTGTCAACGTCGAGTACATGTGGCAAAACGCCAGCTTCCAAAAGCCGTCTGCAAACCGCAGCGTGGCCATGCATAGCCGCATAGTGTAGAGCTGAGCGTCCATAGACGTCCAGCTTGTCTCTTTGTGACCCTTTCTCGAGACACAAGTTCACGAGGCGCAAAGAGCCTGCGGCCGCAGCTTCATGAAGACACGTCCGTCCGTTGATATCATCAATGAATCCGAAATCAAACGGTGCCTCGACGCTGATGAGGATAAGGTCTGCAAGCTCCGCGGGTGCGTCAACGATGACTTTCCAGAGTACACGGGTGACGATAACCTTTCCCTCGTCCTGCGAGCCGAGTATGTTGGAGTGTCGCACGAGATCTTTGATGGACGCCTCGTCAGAGTTTTCCACCGCCTTTCGCAAATCGAGCTCGAACTCGCGGAACGGGCCAGAGTGCGTGTTGCGCTCAATGCTGAGCTGAAGGTCCAGAACATCCTGAGCAGCAGCCCCCTCGAATCTGAGGCCAGTAGAGAGATCGGTGAGGTCCAAGAGACTCGCGGCAACAATATCCGAGAAATCTGCAATGAGCTGTGTGTGTCGTCAGAAACGACAAGCGACCAAGGAATACAAATCACTTGTCTGTTGAACACGGGTTGAACCTCGACCTGGCGGGCGAGGTAGAGCTCCTTGGTTGTCGAGCGCGAGCGTTTGTCCCACTTCTTCAGGATCTTGCGGAAACCCGTCGCATTGATCTCCACGAATTGCTGTGTGCAATCATGTCGACAGGTGATTCAACAGACAAGAGTCGGAATGATTACCTGCAGTTTTCCCAGATCCCTCTCAAGCAGACGAAATCCCTCTTCGACGGCGATCCACTCGACGTGATTCATGGCTAAACCATCCGTGGCATCCGGAAGGCCCCTCAGCGCCGCGGCGCGACGCTTGGACAGCAACGTTTCAAGACGCAACTTGAGCTCTGCCTCCTTTTGAAGGTAAAACGTATTGATCTGGCCAAACGTTGGTTGCAAGGCAAACAGCGATCAAGTTGGGTTTCACGTGCCTTTTCGAGCTCGCGCTCGAGCTTGAAGAAAAAGGCGGCCTTGTGAGCGTGGAAATCGGGACCACGGTCGTTGTCCTGTCCGAGCGACGAGAGGATGGGTAGCTGGCTTGGATCATCGGGGGAGACATCTCTTGGGGTGTTAGCTGAGGAAGATATCGCGATCGCTGCGCTGGCTGTCGGGTTCAAGAGATCTGCAGGTCGGACACCCAACGCCAGAGCAGCAGCCTCTGAGGCAGGTCGATTTGCCGCCAGCGAGGAGATGATCTTTTTGAGGAACTTGTAGTCGAGATAATACGCAGACCATCCTGGGACCTGTTCGGACTGGATCTGCTTGCCAAACTGACTGGCGATTCAGTGTTTAATAATAATCCAGAGGGAGGGTTTACCTTCATTCCACACGGATGGGAGATAGGACAAGTTTGCTCTCAAGATGTATCATTCAAACCATGCTGGTTATTTCCAAAAGAAATAAAGATCCAACGACACTTTGGAGACTGATACAACCAAGGTCGTCCGCCGAGTTTCATACACGTGCGTCGTCTCATCAGCTCGGTTGACTACTGATCCATGCACCGTGCATTCGTTGATTCATACAGTTTTAAGCGTATAAATATTAATCGACACACGACAGGATGTACCACGTCAAATCGCGGACTGCGACAGGCGGTGGAACCGGAAAGCAAATTATTTCGACTGAGTTAAATCAACACCTTCCTCATCTGCCACACCTTTGCAGGCAATAACGTCACTGGACATTCGCCGTGTTGTTTGACATGGTCAAACGCACAGCGGTAGCAAAAGACGTAACCGGATGGTAATGCTGTAGCGTTGTTGATGGTGTTTTGACACAATGGACAACGCCCAAACATCGTGCCCTCCACGGGTATTCCAGAAGGGTGAGGTACGAGTATCCGAGGAGGTGGCACAGGAGGTCCATGAGGAGATATCGACAAGGAACGCGCTGGCGACCCTGGAGAATACCACCACTCCAGAAACTTGATGAAGAAGATGGCCGTCGGCAAGAGAAGCCTCAACGAATCGAGTATCAGTTGCGGCGTACGTTTCAGAAGTCGATAAAGTTGTTTCATGATGCCTTGCTGAGCGTGCCGGGGCCCCTGCACACCACTAATCACAACCTGCCAGCGGGGATCAACATCGGGACGAGGGTGGATATGTCACGGGTGTCACACTCACAAGGTCTTGCGGACTCAACCGACGTAAATCAATACCTATCCAAGCCAGCCACGGACGGTAAAAGGGAGTGCGGTCAAAGAGGTACGCCACATTACAGGCCAGCAGCCACAACTCAAACGAAGTGTTCACCCATGGGAAGATCTTTCTGTATGCTCGACGCCAACGCGCCGCTAGAGACTGACGTATCCGTGAGCATCATCATCTTTTCTGGTATAGAAATAGCATACGTCATCAGCAAGGGCTTGAATGCGACGAGCATCCGTATCCTCCAAGATGTCTGATGAGACGCCTCCTCCAAGTTGTTCGTAGTAGTCATGGACCTTGGCTCTGAGGTACGGAACGGCGACCTGGGTAGAGTCAGCAGATAAGATTGCAAAAAAAGTCAGAAAGCGAACCAAGAAGAAGAGGGATTGCCATATTTCCCTGTCCCTAAGCTTTTCTGCGACAGGAACGTCGCGGACGGCAGCGGAAGCTCTATCGGTAGGTATCCAAGGGTGCCTACGTCTCTTTAAACCATAAAAGTTCTCCGCAAAGGACGCGTCTAAAACAATTAGACGATGTTCTGACCCAAGTCAGGAAGACTCACTATGCTTGCGCAGATAATGACGCTCTACGAAAAGCATGATCAAGGCATAGAATTCTTCGTGGCGATTGACGATACGGATGAGGTACCGCGGATATCGTTGCGCAAAGACCTGAATGGTGGATCAAAATGACTAGCAGGGCGGTAACAAGTGACGCTTACTGCCAATACATATTTGAGTGCTGGCTGGAGGAGGTCTCTAAGCTGTTCTTGGGCGATGAGCTCGAAGAGGGAAGGTTTGAGGGCGTGACCACCAAGATCGTGAAGGAACTCCATCGAGGAAGACGAGTACTTTGTCCGCCTAGTATATGAGCACGTGATACCTTGAGTTTTGTCATGTGACTCCGTGTTGGAAGGAGAAGGAGAAGAGTTGGTTGAAGCGTCGTTGGTTCGAGTACTTGATTTGCACGTGAAGTGTGTTGAGTTGTAACCAAAGTAGTTGCCTTTCTTACTCCGCAACCTTGTGTTTCATGTTCCCGTCCATACACGCAATGATACCTTCTGACGCAGACGTTGCTAACCAAACGCTCAAGGAAGAGAGCTCCTTCCGTTTTTCATCCTTCTCAGCGACCGACGCCGTCACACTCGGTCTCTCTCTTCGCAAGCGCTTTCGCGGGAGCTCTCGACATGTTAAAGGCAAAGGCATGGTGATCTCAATACAATCCATCGCTGGCCACACCCTCTTTGCATGTACTGCAGGAGACCTGGGTCATCCTTCTGGGGAAGGTGATGTCAGCCTCGACAGCTGGGCATGTCTGGAAAGCATGATCTCAGTCGTTAAGAGGACAAGCCACTCGAGCTATTATGTGGAAAAAGGCATGAGCGCTATGGGCAAGACGGCGAAACAGATGGGAGTTGATGGTGAATTCGCCGTTCGTGGAGGAGGTGGGTGACAGTCCGCCTCGATGGCATGTTCAACTCATTCAATTCGCCAATCAGCGTTTCCAATATGGCTGGAGGTAAGCATATCGTGTCCAACTGTCTCGATTGTCGCTCAATCCAAATCGACAGAACGCACCATGTTGCCCCATTGCCGTAGCAGGCTGTTATTCAGGTTCGAGTCAGGAAGATCACAGAGTACGTCGTTCATTGTGGCGGTGATCTTGCACTCATCAAGGGGCCACAACTAGCTCATGTCAACAACAATTCGGGATTACTTGCACAAAAAACAAAGCCAAATGGGCACAAGACACTCCGTTGCCTCGGAGTCAGTGATCCAGACTGAATTGCCAATCCCAACGCTGGCAAACCGGGGACAAAGGGACAGCATTGCGATGAGTTCGTACAGTCAATTGGGTTTTGTTGGAGAGTTGGCGTCGGATCAAATGCGGCCACACACGCCGTTCGATGATGAACACGATGCATGAACCATGTATAGTAGAGAGAAATTTTGGAAACATTTCAACTAGTTGACGCCAAGGCATAATATCACACTTGATCTGATGATGTCTCCGTGTCTTGTTGATACGGTGTTGTTAGTACCCGAATGGTCTCTGCAAAATGGTTGAGATGAAGCCTAGGACAGAAAAAAGGCAGCGCACCATGTCTAAGGAATATCTGACGTTGACCAGAGGGAGACGACGGGTCCGCGTTTGGGTCGGGATCACGAAGTTCGTAGTTAGCCTCGACGTAAACTCTGGATCCTTTGCTCAGCGTTCTGAGATAGCCATTCTGGGTGGGATTGAACGAAACAATGTGATGCCAGGTGACACCATTTTCCACGCGAGCTATGAGATGCGTAGAAATGAGTGCGAGAAAATATAGGGTGAAAACATACTGCCGTCCGGATTCGGGGGCGGAGGGGGGAAGTTGGATGTCGCAACGCTGTATCTGGGAGGATATGAGAGAGGGCGGTAAAAGGAAAAAAAAGAAGACCGACGAGATATATTCCTTGTCGTTTTTGGTCGTACGGAGCTCTGGGTCTTTTCCTAGACGACCGACGAGAGTGAGCTTTGCAAGGTCATACGACCGAGCTGCCGTAGAAGAAAATGCCTATTGTAGTATAGCTGAATGTGATGAGCTCAATATCAAACGCGAGGACGTACACGTCGCTGTGCGCGTAGGGATCCCGCGAGTCTTAACATGACCGTGCAAGTACTAGTGCGTCAGAGCGGAATGATTAACTTTAGCCCGTGTTTGACTTTATTTGGAGTTAGTGATCTTGCCCTTGGACAATCATTAGCGCACATAAGATATGTCACGACACAGACTCGTACGAAACATTGACATTCACGGTTGGTCGTATTTCTCTCTCAGTCTTTCCCCTTCACCATCGTTCCATCAGCCGAGCTGGACGACGCGGCGCTCGACGATGAGGGGGACGAGTTAACCCCAGATCAACATGGTGGGTCTTTTCCCCCGCCCATACCCGTCATTCATCCAACTTCATACCCAGCTCAAATGGAATCTGGAATTGAACACATCAGAACCATAATTGGCGATGAAGCTACTACTGGTCTTGATGACGCCATCATTGGCGACACACTCTGGCAATTCTACTTCGATATAGACCAATCCGTCGCTTGGCTACTCGGTTCGTTATCTCCCCCTCATACTACCCTCGTACGGTGACCCCCCCTCTCTCACCCTTTCCAGAGGAACAAGACCGGAGAGCTGCCGCAAAGGAACGCAAAGGTAGGCCATCATATTTTCTCCCTTTGTTAGCGTAGTTTTGCTTTTGCCACTTTCTTCATGATGTCCCCCGTTCTAAATCCCACTGGTGGTCCCGCTTCCGCCGAAAAGGAGATGAACCACAGCAAGGTGCATATCGTTGTCGTCCTTCTGCGCTTCTGTGCATCAAAGCTATATTTATCATTTCCATCCCTCAGCGCCGCAAGATCTCACTGGCCCCGAGCGTCCGCGCGTCCCTTTGATCGTTCTGGCCCAAAACGGGCAGTTTCAGTCCGACTATTATCCAGCCCCTCAACACCTCGGTTATAATCAGGACGTCGATTCGGATGATTCACCCATGGATTTGATGTCTCCAGATCGTCATTCCCGTCTCAGTACAATAACAGAACTTACCGAGCGTACCGAACCATCTCGCCATTGGCCCTCTAGACAGCAGTTGGTGGCAATGAATAACCCCCGGGCAATGTCCTCCAGCGAGACGACCTCGTCTTACGGGAAAGTCATTGGTTTGTTTCTTTCCAGAGATTTTGCCGTAACTTCACTAATCATATCCACAGAACACTCAGAGAACTTCTCAGACCCCCATAAGAGTGGTGGATATCCATACCGACCTCTGGATCCAAATAGGATACCTCCTTCCCCTTCCCTTTCAGCTGTCCAGCGTCTTTCAAGTTATGACTCCGCGCCATCTCTTCACACGCCGGCAGAGTCAGAGGTTCAATCAGAGCCACCAAAGTCTCCTCCACGTGCCCCTAGCATTTCAATGCCAGCAACGGATAACATTCCAGATATTCCGGACTTCACGTCCAGGTCCAGCGAGAAGCCACCCCCAGTTCCAGAAAAGGACCTGCCACGTCGCTTTCAACCCATTAAACGCTCTAAACTTGCTGAGCTGGCAAGCTCACGTGCTAGTACGGTGTCTACTTGTCTATCATCGGATTTGGGGACCACCTCTGTGCTCACGTATCCGGCTCTACGTCCGTCTGCTGAATCTCGACTTTCACTAGCTTCACGTACCACAATCACCAAGTCACCCCCATCAGAAGCCTCTGAGCAATCTTTGTCAACGGTCAAGGCACCGCGCACTCCCGAGAAACCAACACCCGCCGCTTCAGTAAAGTTGTCGCCTTCCGTCAAACGACCATCTACCACAACCTCGTCCATGTCTTCTCATGTGCGCAAGGCAATACAAACGGCCATAGAACTTGAAGCCTATGATCAGAAAGCAACGCTAGACAGGCAGGCGGACAATGTGTCCGACATCTCGGTCTCCACAGTCAAACCGGAGAGACGCACTCTTTCCACCCGTTCACCTATTCCTAGTGAACTTCTTGTGTCACCCAGTGGGCCGGATACGAAAGCACGTCCTCAGTCTAAACTGGCAAAGCTTGCCCAGGCAAAGGCCAATTCTCACGCTCTTGTTCCACGAGTTCCTGTGTCTCCCCCAAAGGAACTTCCCGGACCTCATACAGAATATTTTACTCCTATCGCAAATGGGTCAACTGCGACAACTGCCATAACGACCTCTTACCAGTCTCTTGGGAGTCTGTCTACCGCACAGTCGCTGGAACCTGTTCCATTAGTTCAAATGCCTGGCGCGGAAACCCGGTCTTCAAAGTTGGCGCTCAAGGTGAAGAAAGCGCAAGCCAAATCACCATCCGCCTCGAGTGCCACTGATGACGAGGGCTCAGTTGCATCTCCGTCGCCACTCTTCCTGTCAAGCTCTATCCATTCCCGTGCGTCACCCTCGGCCTTCGCTTCCTTGCTTCTCAGTGATCCTCTAACGACCCGCGAAGACAAGGACAAGGACTCCAAGTACGGGAGAGAAGAATTGAATCTTGTTGATATGTACGAGGCATCACTCTCTCGAAGTAGATCGACACTCGGCCACGACTTGGAGCAACACAAGCGGAGCCGGGTAAAGTCTCCTACTTCTCCGGACCTAAGCGTCCGGTCTACTTGCTTCGCGTTTGACGTCCCGAGCCCTGACGACATCGTCTTCAATGCACGTCGCAACACCGCCTTGGCGCAGCGGCGGTGATGCGTTGGTTCACGGAATTTCCGTTCGTCTCAAAGATTATCACCCTTTATTTCTCTCTCTGGTCTTATCTGGTGTTGTTGTTAGATGTACACTTGTGTCATTGTTGTTGTTTCTTTTTAATGGAATGTATTGTGCTAATGTTGTTTCCTACGTTCCTTCAGCCGCAAAGGAGCGCGAAAAGGCACAGAAAGCTGCCGCGCAAAGGAAGGCATCGCTGACACCATCCGCCTCTGGTTATAGCACCCCGACATCCCGGGCGATGTCGCCGATTGGAACACCCACTAAATCGTCAATGAAGGGAGGTGCTGGTGCAAGGAGATCGGGAGCGACCACCCCTGCAAGGACGGGTAGCGGGGGATTGGACCAGATGTTGCTTGATCTCTCGGCAGCAAATTTACAGCACCGAGAAGATGACTCTCCCAGGGCGGATGAGCCTCCCCCTAGGGTAACAATAGAGCGGGAGAAACTGTTGGAGCAAGTGAAGAAAGAGCTTCAGGCGCCCAGTCAAGGTGCAAAGAAGGGCGTTAGCTTAGTGGTCATTGGTAAGTTGAAGATTTTGCCCTGACGCTTGTACAGCTTAATGCTCTCCAAGGGCATGTGGATGCTGGCAAGTCAACACTGATGGGCCGATTGTTGTATGAACTTGGACGTGTCAACGAGAAATCACGCCATGCAAATGAGAGGGAGAGCAACAGAGCTGGGAAAAGTAGCTTTAGCTGGGCTTGGGAGTTGGATGGAACGAAAGAAGAGAGAGAACGGTTTGTTGGCATTCATCGCCCGTGCTTATTGATTGAGCACTTGCACAGGGGGATTACAATGGATATTGCGATGCAATCTCTTTCGACGGCACATCGACAGATCACAATCCTAGATGCACCCGGACACAAAGATTTCATTCCAAATATGATATCAGGCGCATCCCAAGCAGACTGCGCACTCCTCGTCGTCGATGCTACGACGGGAGAGTTTGAGGCAGGTTTCGAGCGCGGTGGACAAACTCGGGAGCATCTGATCCTCGTGCGAAGTCTCGGGGTGTCGCAAGTGATCATTGCAGTAAACAAGCTGGATCAAGTCAGACTTTGCCAAAAAAATAATGGACGCTACTGATAAACACGAGTCTAGGTCAATTGGGAACAAGCTAGGTACGAGGAAGTATGCGAACATCTCAAAACGTTCTTTGGCCAGTCGGGTTTCCAGTCTTCAAAGACAAATTTCGTACCTGTTGGTGCGATACTTGGCGTAAACCTCGTAGAACGGAAAAATCCCGAAGCGTCTGTATTATCCCGATGGTATCGCGGACCAACGCTGGTGGATCTTCTAGGTATTCTTGACCACCTCTTGGTTGCATTTTCTTCACCCATTGCACTCTAGATAAACTGGAACCCCCGGCGCGAGACATTGAATCACCTCTGAGACTACCAATTTCCAACGTCTTCAAGGGGCAAAGTTCTGGTATAGGAGTAAGTGGTCGAGTATGCGGTGGCATCATTCAGGTCGGGGAACGACTGCGAGTTCTCCCCGGAGATGAGAGTGCCGTCGTTAAATGTAAGGCTGAGACTTGAATTCCTGGGAATCCCGATGTTTTCTGATGCCATGCTAGCCATCGATCTCGACGAAAAGGGCGTGTCTTGGGCCGCTTCGGGATCCAATGTCACCCTCTATCTGACGATGATCGATCCTATCCATCTCAACATTGGCAATGTCCTATGTCCGCCAAACGACCCCGTCCCGCTTGCGACTCGTTTCAGCGCGCGAATAATTGTGTTCGATATTCAACTTCCCATCACCAGTGGTGCTTCGGTGCGTGCAATCCGCCATGTGGTTCCAAAAAGTTGAACGACTTGATAGGTTGAACTGTTTCACCACTCCCGAGACGTGCCCGCGACAATCTCGAAGCTGGTTGCAAGTCTTGATCGAGCGTCTGGTTCTGTAACCAAAAAGAATCCCCGGTATGACCTTTCTTTGGATCTGTCCGCACTCTAGCTCAGTTTGACCACAGGGTCTTGACCAAGGGAACGTCTGCGGAAATCGAAATTACCCTACGAGGCGATAGTATTTCCGGCACTGGTGCCGTTCCGAGACCCATTCCCATCGAACCGTTTGCTGTTAACAAGGACATGGGACGCATTCTATTGAGACGAGGTGGTGAAACAATCGCCGCTGGTGGGTCCTCAGTAAACCTTTCACTTATAAACACACTCAAGTACCGCAGGGATCACTCTGGAGATTCGTCAATAGAATATGGAGCCCGAGAAAGTGAACCCAGCGCGAGACAGTATGTACACGGTCTACGTGTCGAAAGTGCCTAAAAACCAAATAACTGCCAGTATGATAAATTTAAGTCTAAGGCGATAGCGGTACGATGGTAAGTGTTATCCGATGTAAAGCAGGGCATAGCAATTCGTAATCAGACGTGGGGGTAACTATTGATAGAGTGAAGTCAACACCGGTGTTCATGGGAGAGAAGCTCAGTGCTTCGTCTTTTCCTTCCTCTCCTGCTTGTCCTTGTTCTTTTCGAATATATGTTTGATCCTGGCGAGGAACGACCGACGCTTCTTGTGAGGCAAAGTGCTTGAGCCAGGCGTGGAGGCAGTGGAGATGGTAGAAGGTGCCGCAACCTGCTGCTGGTGACCCTGTGTTGCGGTTTCAGGAGGATCCACTTCGAGTTGCTTTTCGGTGGGATCCGACCCTGAATCATCAAGATGAGCAGCGGGCTGGGGTGCTGCGGACTCTGGTGTAACCGCAACCTCTTCCCTGTTCTCAGGGACTGAACGCGAGGCGGGGAGCTCTCCCTTGATGAATTGAATCGGTGCATGAGTCATGATGCCCCCAGAAGCCTCTCCATTCCCATTGATCACGGGAAGCGGAACAGAACCGTTATCGCTGAGAGGAAGTATGGAAACGAGCTGGGAAGATGAAGGTTGCTTGGCAGGGACAACTTCTGCAGGTGTCGCCGAAGCGGGAGAAGTATCCCCTTCTGTAGCTGCTGCTGTGTTCTACGTGCAATGAGTTAATAGATGATTGACCCACTGGACGGAGAACTCTTACCAATATATACTCGTTCACAGGAGAAGGTCCCTGGCTCAGACCCTCCACGGTAATCTGCGGGATTGGAAGTGGAAGCGACCTAGCGGCAGCGGGTTCGGCTGGAGGAATGAATTCCACGGCCGTCACCATATTTTCGACGGCGCTGTACCCTTCGCTCGGCGCACCGGCAAGAGGGATGGACAAACGCGCGGGTGGGTCATGCACGGCAGCGAGCTCCGGCTTTTCAGGTATTTGAAGGACGTTGTTGATGTTCCCG
>JBBPQJ010000181.1:0-11289 GCA_038092415.1 Xerocomus tenax
CGATCAGTTTGTTCAAGGTCGCGATTCTAGGCGAGCGTGAGTGCACAGAATGTCGAGAATACACCTACTGTAGCTAAATCGCTCTGTAGTGTTTGCTCGCGCCGATTACGATCCAATGAAGCCATCCGTCGACGCTGTGTTGGATTCTTCGCGCTATTTTGTTGTGAGGGTAGAGGACGCCGGAAAGAAGGCATACATTGGCATGGGATTCGCGGAACGCACGGATAGCTTTGATTTTAGTGAGTAAATCAGCCATCTTGGCCAAGTTAGCTCCCACTAACTGAGCGTTGGGTCAGATGTCGCTTTGCAAGACTTTACCAAGTGAGTAGTGAAAGCAACGTCGATGTCACGAAGCTAGTTGACAATGGGGACATCAAAGGCGTGCTAAAGCAGCACTAAATCCACCCAGTCCCACAACAGACACTGGGCCTTCACCGCATGTACCTGTCGGTCCAAAGAAGGATTATTCCCTGAAGGAAGGGCAGACTTTCTCGATCTCGATTCCTGGTAAGAGTGGCAAGTCTGGGGGTTCGTCACTCCTGGGATCTGCTGGGTCCGGGACTAGAACTAGTAGTGGTAGTGTTCCTCTCTTGCCGCCTCCCCCTGGTAAAAGGTAATAGATGATCCTACTCATCTACTTATGTAATTCAATATTAGTAATGCTATGTGTTCCGCCTCAATCCGTCCGTCTCCTCCCTTTGTCGAAGACCACACTGTTCCGTCCAGATGCTGTCAAGAATACCCTCGTATACGCCCGCAAACCTGGTCAGATGTTCTCTCAGACGGTCCATCGTTGGAGCACAAAGAGGCCTCGTTCAGCCTTCGGGCGCTGACAGAGCTAGGATCGTCGACGTCCCTCCTTCTTACAAAGAAGGTCACTTTGCACCTCGCTCAGGTTCGTTTCTCTTACATACACTCATTTTCTTCTGTGTGAACCCATATGTAGACATGCTTGGGTTTAAGCTTGCAACTTCCACTCGTGAGAACGCTGCGACGCAGAAAACACGACCTATCTATCTCGACATGCAGGTAAGGGAGGAGTCACAGTAGCCATTCTCTTTACTCATTACATGCAGGCCACTACTCCTGTTGACCCTAGGGTCCTTGACGCAATGTTACCTTATCTTACCGACCAGTACGGGAATCCTCACAGCCGCACCCATGCATATGGGTGGGAAGCCGAACAAGCGGTCGAGGACGCGCGCAAGGCGAGTCTTGTAAACGAATACTTGTCGTGCCATCTCATCGTCGAGTCTAGCATGTTGCAGACCTTATTGGTGCCGAGCCTAAAGACATTGTCTTCACCTCTGGGGCCACGGAAAGCAATAACATGATTATAAAAGGAGTGGCACGGTTCAATAAAGAGAAGAAAAAGCACGTCATTACTATCCAAACCGTGAGTTACTTGGGGCTTGTTGTGCGTACAACTTTATGCATCATTGCCTTCCAGGAACACAAATGCGTACTAGATTCCTGCAGAAAACTCGGCGAAGAAGGATTCGATATAACATATTTGCCAGTCCAGTCAAATGGAGTCATTGATCTGAACACACTTGAGGCTGCCATCCGTCCCGATACCTCACTAGTCTCCATCATGACGGTAAACAATGAGACTGGTGTCATCCAGCCAATGAAGGAGATTGGCGCGATCATCAGGAAACATCGTGGTGTGTATCTCCATACAGATGCAGCACAAGCTGTTGGGAAAATCCCCGTTGATGTTAATGAGGCAAATATTGACCTCATGAGCATTTCCGGTCACAAAATTTATGGTCCAAAGGGCGTTGGTGCTGCTTATGTCCGGCGACGACCGCGAGTCCGGCTTGAACCGATTTTAAGCGGAGGCGGACAAGAACGCGGGTTGCGCAGTGGTACCTTACCTGCAGCACTTGCGGTCGGAATAGGAGAGGCAGCACGGATAGCGAAACTAGAGATGGCTGTGAGTACATTTTCTCTGTCGATCAAAGATGAAAATTGCACATTGGCCAATTGGCGTAACCAAGTGGCTATAGGCCAACACCGTTGACCGCTGGCTTGGTAATGATTCGTGTGCAGGGGTGCTGATCGTGATCTATCTGAATCGTTCGCTTTTGTTTCTCTGATACTAACTCGCAAGCTCGCAGAGGGACCATGCACGAATAAAACAATTAGCCGACCGTTTGCTGTACGGTATCAACTCCCAGGTCGAGCATGTCGTTCGTAACGGAGATGTTGACGGTTATCCTGGTTGTGTTAATCTGTCTTTTTCGTATGTGGAAGGCGAAAGCCTTTTGATGGCCTTGAAAGTGAGTACTTTTGTTTTCCCCAGGTTTTTCCCGAAGTTTATATCTTTTGTAGGATATTGCGTTGTCATCCGGCAGTGCCTGTACTTCGGCCTCGTTGGAGCCATCCTATGTCCTCCGGGCGCTTGGTGCGTGCATTCATGGCTCATGATAGGCTTTCTACCCACGCCAATCTTCTAGGAACGGCTGAAGATATGGCGCACTCGTCTTTGCGATTTGGAATCGGGAGATTCACAACTGAAGCGGAAATTGACTTTGTGGTCAATCATATCGTCCGCGTGGTCAATCGCCTTCGGGATATGAGGTTCGTAGTTTTATAGTGCTCTGTGGCTTCCGCTGACCTGAAAATTTAGCCCGCTATGGGAAATGGTGCAAGAAGGAATTGACTTGAAATCCATCAACTGGTCGCAGCACTAGTGTCATCGCGAATGAGATCCATCTTACTTACTCTGTGTGCAATTGTTTGCATCGTTGCTTTTCTTTTGCTTGCGGAGGGATTTTTGGATGGAAATGCTACTACACACATGTTCTAATCAGTAACATGTCTGGATCTAATTTTTATTTTTATTATGTAGTAGGGTAAAACTAAGCGGTGCACGGGGTTCGGGCACTTGTGTGCGGACCTTTAAAGGAAATAAATTCGAACTCAGACACTCTCGTTTTTCAACTGTTACCGCCATGGCTAGACGCCTCTATCTTGGTAGTAAGTTGGCACAATGTGACTGCAAATACGCGGTATTTACAGCGTGTCGTTCACCAGGACTTCCACCCGATACTCGTTCAGACGATGTTGCAAAATTATTCGATGGTTACGGACGCATCGTGGATTGTCGCGTCATGACTGGTGATTTTTTTTTCCATGTCATTCCTTCATTGCCAACAGTGAACCATCAGGGTTTGGTTTTGTTGAGTTTGAAAATGCAAAAGTGAGTTTTCTCGCCGTGGTTTCTTTAGTGTCATTGAGGTTGCTTCAGGACGCCGAGGATGCCGTGTATCATTTCAATGGCAAAACATTCATGGGTGCAAAGTGAGCTTCCTTTTTTGACTGTTGTGGTCAATTATTTCATCATGATATCTAGCATCGTAGTTGAATTTGCCAAGGAGAGTCGACCTCGCCGAGATGTGTATGAAAGTGACCGAGGCTACGGGTATAATTCCACTTGATGACTATCTCAATACCTTGGCTAAATTTCATTTCTTAGTACTCGCTCCAGGAGACCTCCGGGCATCAGGTTGGTCGTATCTGGAATTTCTCGCGACACGAGCTGGCAGGTAAGTGCAAATCTAGCGACCATGGCTTTGGACTTCCCTGAGAGTCCCACAATTCATCATGGGTGATGATTCCCTTATTTCGTCTTAACAATTATGGTTCCTAGGATCTCAAAGATTTCGGTCGTGAGGCGGGCAGCGTTTCTTACGCGGATATCGACCGCGACTCCGCTGGTCAAGGGTACGCCAGGCTATTCCTGTACCACCGTGTCTCATCTAGTCCACTTCAGTGTTCTCGAGTATTTGTCTCGTGATGATGCGGATCGTGCCGTCAAAGATTTAGATGGCAAAGATCTCCGCGGACGGCCAGTTCGAGTTGCGTATGATGATATGGTTCGTATTTATTGTCTAACTGATAATTCATTCATTCGGATTGGACACTGTAGCGCGGTGGACCCGATAACTACCGACGTGACGATCGTCGTGAAGAGCGACCCGGCCGTGACGATCGTTTCAGGGAAGAACGGCCTTACCGTCGCGAACGTTCGAGGTCACCTCGTCGTGCCGATCACGATGATCGTCGCCCCAGGTCTCCACCTCCTGGTAGGAGGGATTATGAAGAGAGAAAACCTGCAGGGTACGATGATTATCGGCGGGGAAGCTACGATGATGACCGCAGAGTCCCTGATTATTATTATGACCGCCGCAGGGATGACTCTGACAACAGGCGACGCGACGATCGTGGAGGCAGGCGCGATGAAAGGGACGATCGGTACGACGATAGAGCTTTAAGGCATGCCAATGGCGACGGTGGATGGGCGCGTTGAAGGATATATGGTCGTCGTTCGTGGACTACACCGAGCGACCTCGTGCATTATGGTCTCGCGATTTCGTTTAGGAAATGGTCAACTGGAGCTTTGGCTTTGGCGTGTTTGGGCGAGCCGATCAACTGTACTTACTGGTCGAAACCCGTTGGTCCGTATTTTGGCGCCATTAGGATAAGGTCGCTCGTCTGGATTTTGGCACCCTTTCCCATTTGGAGGTCATCGCCTTCCAAACCATGAGTTTCTAGACGCGGTTCACCGTTCATGACTTTCTGCCCACCAAGGACTGGTCTCACCCGATGCAAATACCACCATTCAGGTAAATCTCGGCTCATGTTTACTTGCGCGAGGCGATTCGTTCTTGGCGGAACTGCTTCCAGGACACAAATCTTAATTCTGTTCGTAACCAAGGTACGTATACTTTCGGCACCGGCTGGGCTAAATATATTATTAACGAGTGTCCCCCTGCGGCTGTGGGCCTCCTGTGTCCATGCACTGGAACTACGAAGAGGAATAGTTGGCCAGATCATTCACTCTTGTGTACAGACTATCAAATGTGTCCCATTTTCAATGCCATACCATTCCAAATCATGCCCGTTGTCACCCAAAAGAACATAGCCGTCGTTTAACTTCAGCCACACTTGTATTGCCTCACGCTTTGCGGGAATCTTGAGGGACTTGATGAGCTTTAGTCGAAATACATTTAACTTCATGCTACCCAAAACCTTAAGCGAAATGGGTGGGCCCATCGTATCGACTGATTCGTGCAAACCAATTGGGGTCTTGGCAGATCGCTGAACGACGACACCTAGAAATTTTGATTACTTTCTTGTAAAAAGGTTACCGTGTGAATACCCACTGATTAGATGCTGGCTGATTTTATCCCCAAACTCATTCTGAGCTGATGGCTCAGGGGGGCGGCCATGCTCTGCGGGGGCGACCCTTAGGGAACTAACTCTAATCAACGTCAGGCTTGATTAAACTTACTGTGACACAGAACAATCCATTGAGGATGTTCCTGTGCTTTCTCATCATCACTTCCAGGAACGTGCTTTGAAACAAACGAGAGATAAAATAGTTCACAATCAGTTCGTTCCCGAACAGAAATCTGAACGATCGAGTGCTTGAGCATGAATAAACAGAATCAGGGTGACGTTATACCGTAGCTGAGTCAAGGGCGAGCAAAGAGGGTATTTTTGCTATAATGAACTGTCGCGCATGTCTAGCGAGACTAGCATCTGATCGTATGCCACCTGAGTTGTAAGTAATACAATGCAAACATTCACCGCACCTTCAGTCAGCGGATTGCCGAACATTCGTAGAGACTGAAGATTGGGACACCATCCGTGCAGCGCATCCATATATTTCCATTCGCTGAGGTCATTCTTCGACAGGACAATCTCTCTGATCCCTTGAAGTGGCGATGATGAAGAGCTGATAGTCGGGATGGAGCGAATGCCATTTCCAGAGAGGATTAATCGTTGCAAGCTGTGAATGTGTCAGATGGCACCAATGCGTGATTGTTGAGATCATACATGATCAGATCGCGTAGAGAATCAGCCGTTTGTACCCAATCACTGAGGAGATTGCCTTCAAAATTCAGGGACGAAAGTTCTGGGAGAACTGTTGAAGATTGGACATCCAAGGATTTAAGGTTGTTAGAACCCAGTTCGACAGATTGTAAATTCGGCATGAACTGCGCAACATCCCCGAACTCTGCCCAGGAGATAAGTGTGCTATTCAGTTGAAGCTCACGAAGGCAGGGAAATGCCAATGGTGAAAGACCATGGTCCGGTGGCAGGAAACGGTTCCGACTATTTTCTGGTGAAACAGATGGCCTTGTTCGCCGGATAAACACTTACTTCAACGTCAACCTTTCCAAGAGGGGTAGCTCAGCGGTTATGTCTGCTATAGCCTTCCAAGTAGCTAGCAAACTCGCAGACAAGTCGAGACCGCGGATATCTTTTCGACGTTGAGAGCCATAATGTGAGGAAGTGACCGTTTATCTCACTTGGACAAGTTGCAAGAATGTCACCCTTGGCATCGGCGCTCGCCACTAACTCGCAGTCCAGACTTACCTGACGAAGGCGATGCAGATTACCAAGGTTCCGTCTAACTTTATCAAGTCCGACCGCTTCTACCTCGATGGCACCATTGGAAGATCCGAGGACGATTTTTTCGGGAGTATTCGAACCATGTTCGGCCTCGACATACTTCATTGCGAGTGCAGTCAAAAAGGAACGTCCGAAATACAAGTGGGCTGATGGACGTATGAAAGACCCCGCATTCGGTATGCTTTCAACAGAGAATTGATTGCAGTGGTAGGATGATTGGAGAGAAGGCGTACCAGCAGTCGAAGTAATGTTTGCTATCCTTGACACCATCGTGTCGTCCGCGAGTGGGATCATCCCATTCCACGCCATACCATAGACCATCTGTGCCAGTTATATGGTCAATGTATTTAATTGTACCGAAATGACCAGAAGATAGGTGGAACCTTGTTCCGATGGCAATCGAACTCTGGCCATAGCCAGAGGACATGACGGTCTGGGTAAAGTTGGACTAACTAATATGTTTTATGTAATGCTTGTTCTCATACTCAAATTTCGCGCAACGGTCTCTCTTCCAAGTCTCCGGCCGACTCCATATCCACAGTATGCTAGCAGCCATTGCAACTGCAAGGATGTCGCGTAACAAATCGTTAGCAGCACTTGCTAGAACTCGTGCAATTGCTGCCCACATGTCCACTGGTGCTACTGCCCTCCTCGACCAGGTACCTCTGTGCTGCTTCAAATCATGCAATCATGGGCTAATCACATTCCGCATTCATCTAGCCTGTACTTTTCCAGTCAAATGGATGTGCTCGCACTTACGTGCTCAACAGAGCTGAAAAATTAAACGCGCTCAATAGTGAAATGATCAATTCATTAAGGCCTCAGCTTGATGTTTGTTCGCTAGAGACCTACCTTTTCTCATTCATTACTGATCAGCTTTGGTAGACATGGGCCAAGTCGGACCTCTGTCACATGATCATCGGGACTGGACGTGGTCGCGCTTTCTGCGCTGGAGGAGACGTCGCAAGTAAGTTCTTTTAGCGAAGAGCGCACACGCCTGGCTTCATGAAGCATAGCCGTTCTGGAGTACTCGCGCCAAGAGGCCACGCGTCCAGCTGCAATCCAGTTTTTCAAGGACGAGTGAGTACGATGTTGCTAACGCTGTCCCAATGCCTAATCCAGCACACAGGTTTGAGTTGGACTTCATCCTGTCCCAACTGTCGAAGCCTTACGTAGTCGTACTCGACGGAATCACCAGTATGTAATCGGATTTGCCGTCGTTTTTTCCTCTGATGTCTATTTTAATGTCAGTGGGTGGAGGCGTCGGTCTTAGCCTTGGTGCACCTTTCAGGATAGCAACGGAGAAGACTATATTTGCTATGCCTGAAACCAAGATTGGATACTTTCCAGATGTAGGAGCAAGCTTTTTCCTGTCGAGGATGGACGGGGAGCTGGGCACTTATCTTGCCTTGACATCCGAGACCCTTGTTGGCAGGGAGGTTTTGTGAGTGGAAAGCACCCCGAACGAACCATTGCTCACCTTTACTGGTAGTGAGCTTGGTCTTGCGACGCATTACGTTCCCTCTAGAACCGTTCCCACTCTTATGGCCAATCTGGCCGAATATGAACACCCGTCTTTCGCTCAGATCAACTGCACAATGGAGGAACTACACATCGAGCGTCAGCCGGATGAACCGACTGGGAAGTTGATGGGTGCTGTCCGCAATGCTCTTGACACCGCTTTCCGACATGACACCGTGGAAGAGATAGTCGAAAGCCTGGCAACCCTTTCCAGTTCCCCAGAAACCCAAGTGAGTGAGTGGGCAAAACGAACCTGGGAAACGCTCCACATGCGCAGTCCCACGAGCCTCAAGGTAGCACTTGCAGCTATCCGCCACGGAAAGGACTTGTCGTTGCGGGATGCTTTGCAAATGGAGATGGGGATCGCGACAGCCTACTGTGTGAGTCATAGAACGTAGATCGGTGTTTGATGTAATTATCTGATTGTTTTTCAGAGCGGTGCTAGCCCGGATTTCAACACCGGCATAAGCGCAGTCTTGCTCCAAAAACTCCGGGGGCGGCCTGCGTGGTCTCCCGAAAAGATCGAGGATGTTTCACCGGAAATTCTTGATCGGTTTTTCCAGAATAAATCACTCTATCGCTTTCAAATGCCTGAGCTATCACTTCCTGACACTCACTTGGACCACTCTGGCAATTTCATGGCCTTCGCCCTACCGTCCGAGTCCAAGTTAGTAGAATTGATCAGGTTCTCGTGCAAGGATGGTCCTGTCGCCCTTTCCCACCTGCTTTCAGACATGGGGAACCGCATCAAAGAGAAGCCTGGCACTAAGGAGAAGATTCTTGATGTAGTACACCGCAGATGTCAGGTCGTGGAGGATCAAGGAGCTACAATCGTGGCTTGGAAGGAGCGGTGACACGGTGATGGTAGAATAAGGAGCTGGTATCCAGCCCGAGACGGGCATACAAGTTCATATGAAATGACTTTTTTGCCTATGGGTACGATGTCGCCGATGTTGCCCGAGGAGAAGTCATTTTGACGTCAAATGTCTTGACATTGTAATTGATCAAATAATGATGTGTGGCGTTGAATGACAAGGCTGTGTTCAGCCTTGCATTTGCCCAAGTACCGCCATCTTAGTTGGCGACGTTGGGCTGTTAACGTTGCAACCTTGTTCCAACCTTGCCCAATTCACAATTCTGTGCGCACCGAAACACATGGCAGCGTTGGATCTGAGCGCTCCTTGCGAGGTTCCGTCCCCAGAGTAAGTTCAAGGCTGCAGACCTCTCAGCTTTACTTTCACAGCAAGCTGGCAAGGTCGGCCTCGGAGAAAGTTCACGGGCGTCGTTCGATTCCGCAAGGTTCCACTTGCGACGGAATGTAATTTGCACAGCCTCGTCAGTGGTTGCTTACGGGCTGCGTACCCGCAGGCGGTGAGAATCAGCGTCCATGAGAAAACCTGCGGAACTACATACAATTGTCAGTGTCGGCACACAGCAAGTACATTAGGCACGTCCAGCGTCGTTGAGGTGAAGGCATTTGTCTGAACATCGGTGAGCGCCATGTATTCAATCTCCCAGTTTCTCAGCAACGCAGCAGGGTGCCAATGGTAGATCTCAATCTCTCCAGACACGTGGCTCATAGAGTCACGATGGCGCTGTAGAGTCGGTGCATATATGACTGATCATGATCCCTCAATTGGGCTTGATCAGCGGTTGAAAGCGCTCAGTCACTGCGTTACGGAGCTGGGGGCTTGGTTTGCCTAATCCATTCAAAAATGGTTAAGTTGAAAGTATACGGAGGCATTGCATCCCCGATCCGTCAAACATGACTCATGTACAGGACTCTGTAGCCCGACTTCCGTCGTTCCTGGCCGACCCTTCTGGTGAGTTGGCGTGGAATTGGTTGTACTCGTAACTCGACGCTCCGGGCACAGATATCGGCACGGCCAGTAGATGTCGGCGATCCAAGGGATACGCTGTGAGAGGGACGTTTCAGGCAACAGGTGTACAATGATGCCGTTTGAGCAGTAAGATACCAGCCACTGCAGTCCTGATGTGACTAGGTTACCTCGCTGATGTGATCTATTGAAAGACTTGCAGTGGTACGTCCTGTATAAAAGGGATCTAGCTCATTCGTTACGAGTCATCTCAACTTGACTCACTTCCTCTACCCTCAGCAACTTACCATGTATCCAATCGACCTTCTACCCTCACCCTTCTACATCTTCAACGATGCGCTCTCCATCCTGAAATCGCTGCAAGCAAGCAGACGACCGTCACCAGTAGCCCACCCCACTTCAGCAGACTTCGACGTGAACCTCCAAACTAACACTGGTTTCTTCCCACCACAACCACTTCCGAAACTGCAGGGGCCTTTCAGTATATGGGAAGATGCTCTATCAGAGGCGCAGAACGTGCTGAAACTTGGAGAAGATTTACTGGAGGATCACCTTAGAGAACGAAGCGAGGGCGAACTTTGGCGGCAGCGAATACGTTCGGTAAGTTTGAAAAGCTTCAAGGAGAATATGAGTGCTAATGCAAGCAAAAGTTCCCAATACTTACTACAGAAACACTTCACGAGGACACACAGCTTCTCCGCCGTGCACATAAAGTCCTAGCATTCTTAGTGCACTTCTATGTGCACTCGATCCCTCGAGACGCTGTCGGAGATACTATCTTGGTTCCACGTTCTCTGGTAGCTCCACTCTTGACAGTTTCGCACATCCTGAGACTGGCCCCAGTCCTCACCTTCGCAGACACTGTTCTCTGGAACTGGGAGCTTGTTGATCCCAAACTACCTGTTACGATTGAAAACATGCGGTTTGGTCAGGAACTATTCTCGGGTATGGAAGATGAGCGGAACTTTTACCTCGGATCAGCCAGAGCGGAGATGATCGGGGTGCAGATGCTTCATATCTTCAACGATTACCACAATCTCCCAAACGTCACGGACTTGTCCTCCATTTCCAAGATCAACAGCTTGCTTGCTCGACTGACCACGGTCGTCCAAGAGATAGAAACTAGTATGTTGGCCGTGCGCCAAATCGTCGATCCGCATATGTTCTTTTTTGAAGTTCGTCCCTGGTTCAACGGAAGTGGAGGTGGCTCCTCCGAACCAAAATGGATATATGAAGGGGTCGGTGATATGTCGAAGCTCGACCTCGATGGTCCGTCGGCTGGACAGAGTAGCGTCATGCACGCACTTGACCTCTTCTTCGACATCGACCACAAGCTCCGCCAGCGGCGGTACCCTGCGCCATCAGAGGCGAACAAACGGGCGGACCATGGTTTCATGGAACGTATGCGGCGATACATGCCAGGGAAGCACAGAGACTACCTGGCATATATTGCTGAATATCCTCGTCCTGTCCGAGAGGTTGCTCAGGACACACCAGCAAT
>JBBPQJ010000182.1:0-11266 GCA_038092415.1 Xerocomus tenax
ATATCATCGGACCCCTCGATATCAGGAATATTATCAATGTATGGCTATTGATCTTTGGTAAGGGGCTTCTGTACGTCGATTGTTTCGACGTTATCTATGAACTCCGTACCTCGCCTCGGATCAGTACCATTGATGAAACTGTCCGCTGCGACGCGCTTATATTCCACTCGCGACACCTTTTCAAACAAGAGCGCCCCGAAGGGCTACCTCACACAAGCTACCAGCCGGAGTGCGCACGTCGTCCTATCAAGTTTAGCCACGACTCGCGAGTACTCTTGGTCGAGCAGGGGCTGGATCTAGGGATGAACCATGCAGTGCTCACTCTCCATAGTCAGTTTGTTCGTTGGCTTGACCTCGACGTTCCCAAACGCGGTCGTCGTCCCATGGTATGTGCCGACGTCTGTCTCTTCTGGTCCCAACGAATGAACAATGTCGGTGACGTGAAAAATAATGCATGGAAGTCGCAGCCAACTGGAAGCAAGGGTCAAGTCTGTCCAGACAATCATAGAGACACGGTGGACCATAATTCTATCACTATTCGATCCAATTCAGTTGTCACCATAAATGTTGGCAAGTCTGGTCCAAGCAACAATCGTCTCTTGATCCTGTGAGAATATGTACGTACATTTTACTTCTGCAGCCGCGATCATACTGCCTGCACACACGTCTGGATCCTCCTCGTGCCCGACTGGAATTCCCTGGCAAGTGTCGTGCTCGGGGTTGTTTGCTTTGAGGTCGTTGAAGATATCCATCGTCACAAACGGAGAGGAGAATCGGAGAGTGTAACACGATTTTAGTGAAAAGAATGAATTGTTACAAGAGGATATCTGCGGCATTGTCGTTGTCGCCGTCTTTATCTTTACTATGATTCTGGGAATTAATGGTACTCTCGCGTGTATTGAAATGTTTCCAAAGAACTTCGAATTCTGGAAACAACGCCCCGGCGGTCTTCACAAAGCCAAGACTAGTAATGCCAACTATGTGACGCCTCAAAAGATGAACCAAGATAGACTCGGCATTACTCACTTCCATCTTTTTTGGTACCTTGGAATGCAACAACCCGTCCAAAAGTTGCCCAGGAAGTACCCAGGTATTTGGTGCTCCCGTAGAACGGGCCTGAAAAAAAGTCTCAGCTATCGACATTCACAAAGTTTTCTGGCACCTCCTGACCGCAGACGTTCACCCTCCCATTATGTTTGTCAAACACGACGAAGCCAATAGATGCGATTCGGCCATCGTTCTTATCGCCTTTCATATCCTTGAGCCGTCCAAACACGCCATAGAGAAGGTTTTTCTCTGGAGAAAAGCCAGATGTTGAAACGAACAAAAATCACGAGCTATAGTCATACCGGGATCGATGGTGACGGTGCCGACCTGGTCTACGGCCACCACCACCCCATGAGAAACGGGCTTGCTGACGCCAACGTAATGGATAGTCAGCCCTGTGATAACGGCGTTTTCAGCCGACTGTTGCTTGTACGAGAAGACATTGATCTGTTCGATGCCCTTGATCTTGAAGTTGTCCGGAAACTTTCCGTCTGGCAAGGCAGGTCGCTGTCAAATGGTGACACAGCACTTGGAAGTTGGATTCATGCTCACATTGAACTACATCGTTGAACAATGTGTCATAAGAATCGTCGGGACGACCGAGAGTCTTGGTAAACACAAGACCAGGGAGGAAACATTGAGCTCCAGAACTGGGCTCAGTCATGGCGGAGTCACTCGGTTCCTGTGCTGACAGATATGATACCAGGAACCTTCAGCGCTTACCGTAGAATCTTTGCCAACCGATTTGTCTCCGCGCCTACCGATTCGCGATATATGATACTTCAGTGGTATTCAGTATATACAAGGAGTCAGCGTCACGCCGTTGAAAACTTCTGTTTTGTTCTCTCGTCAACTTTATATACCACCCTTTGGACAATTTCATTCAAACTGAATGAAACACATTAGCTCCATCATTCAGTTCGTCTCGTCCTCGCCTCATCCCTTGCATCGCCCGAAAAATTGTTCGCCATACACATCTCATTTTTGGTGGTCACCTGGTACAGTATTCACCAGCCGCGCATACTCACACCACATATTCTCTCCAGCGCCGATCCCGATCGCTCGACTCCAGGGGTGTTCGCTTTGAGGTTCCGTCGATGGGGGGAAATGTGGGGCATAAACAAGGCGAGTTTGGACTAGATCGGGGGCAGCGCTCGATCAGGCTCGGCAGGTATGGCCACGCCCAGCGTGCACTGGGCAAGCCGAGATAGTCGGATAGTGCCAGGATGGCGCTGAAGAAGTGCACCGGAGTATAATATACGAGCACAATAGTACAACAACCTATGACCGGAAGGTGCGAGTTGTAAAGCTGTTCGACTACCACGCTGTGAGTCTGTGAGCACAGCCAGCCGAATACGGCGACGACCATACACAATGTAGATGGATGATATACTTGACACTATTGAATATTGATTTCGATCAGAAATGTTTCCGGTTGGTCCCGACAAGGTAGTAGAGCATGTTCAATGAACGTTCGAGTACGACGGGGAATCCCTCTAACGAATCTCTTTGCTCGAAATCTCAGGTAGTATAGCGGACAATCACGTTCTGTAGCTATACGGGTGTTCGCAGATTCATTCAGGTGATTCATAGTAAATCAAAATATACATGAGACTTGGATCTCAGCAGGCTTCGGGAAAACATATTGCTATTAAAGAATGTGCGCAAAGTTGCGAACACGGGGATTCTGGACGATCTAAACGTCAGTGAACGGCCCATCGGCCTTCACGAACCCAAGCGTGGTGATACCAACTACATGACGCATTCATAAGACGGACAACAAGATACGTGGCTGTTACTACTTACCTCCATCCTTCTTGGTACCTTGGAACGCGACGATGGGTCCAAAGCTGGCCCAGGGTGTGCCCCGGTATTCACTGCTTCCTTCGAACGGTTCTGGAAATTTGTCTTCAGCTCTCCACGGTGGTAACATTTCGCAGGGCTTCCTATCGATGGTCCCAGTGGACTTGTCAAACAAGATGAAGCCAATCGAATTAATGCGCCCGTCGACAGACTGGCCCTTCAGATCCTTGAGCCGTCCATAAACCCCGACGAGAAGATGATCTGAGCAAAGGTCAACCATGAGGACTGGTAAATCAAGGCTGATACTCTTACCGGAATCGATGTCGACGGCGCCAACCTGGTCCACGTTCACAACGAGCCCGTGACGAACAGGCTCATCTACGCCATCGTAGTATATGATCAACCCTGTGATCACGGCCTTCTTCGTTTGTTTCTTGTCCGAGTAGACCTCAATTCGGGTGATTCCCTTGATCTTTAAAGTGACAGGAAACTGCCCGTCTGGCGAAGGAATATCATCAGATGATGAAAAACAAGTGGCATTGAATTGCTTACGGTCAATGGCGTCGTTGAATGATTCATCATGCTCGTCTTCACGGCGACCAGTGGACTTGGTGAAAACGAGGTTAGAGAGGAGAGGTTGAGGCTCTTCAGACATAGTATGTCGACTCAGGGTTGTTGACTGGGGATGACTGACCCAGATGAACTGGCTTATACCCCAAAGCCCTTGACATATTTTCCATTTCCGCTCCGCTATCGTCAGCAAGCTGACGGTCCTGTGCTGCAAGTCGAGGTGTTTACCGCCGTCCGGTTCTCGGACAAGGTACGACCCGGATTGGTGGCATCTGGGGTGACGGTTTGCTTAGTATTTTTCATTTCCGTTCTCATAGCACAACAAATGAGCACACGACACGGCAAACGAATGCTCTCACATATCAAACAGATCCAACCAACGTTGGGCGTTAGAAAAAAACAACCCCAAAATGTGGCACAAGGTATAATCGACGATGAAAATCCAAAATATCGTTTGCACTCATTTCTTGGCGGATTTCCGGTATTCTGTCGAGACTCGCTCGATATCTTGAGACAATACTTTGTTTCGACAAATTTCACCCTGAAATACATGTCAATTTTGCGTCTTGTATGAATGTTGACATGTATCGCACGCAATGACAAAACTCACCTTTTTTTGGGGGGTAACGCCCTGTACTTGATGGATTTCTGATGTACTATCAACTTTCTTCCCGGACCCTATCGCATCTCATGTGAACATTCACCACGTGCAGCGCTGTCACGGAATTCAAACGTTGTCTTGATTATTTTTGAACATCAATGAGTCATGACCACAACCAGAAAGGGACACTCACATATTTCTGTGCGTTGCTTGGTAAGAAGTTGCTGGTGCTTTCTCGATGGATCCTATATATTGAGTTACTGCATACATAGCACGACGGGCACTCCGAATGCATGAGACTGAGCGAGCTTACCCTCAACCTGTGCAAGTTTAAAGTTAACGCGTACCTACTTTCCACAAGTTCACCGTAACGTTCTGAATGTCCTGTTTCCATGCGGACTTTGTCTGTGAAACAGCACTCAGCTTTGATAAAGGCTTCTTTTGGACCACATGCCGATTTCTAGGACGAAAGTTGGTTCCTGATCGAAAATATGGATGAGACACAGGACCACGTTCCGGCAGCGCCCATTCATCTATATCTGTGCAGGTGGCAGCGCGCTGACTGTGTAAAAAGACAACTTCTTAGAGCAGTACACGACGGATGTAGAGAGGAAAAACACAAACGAGTGATGGCACGATAGGAGAGTTGCACAAAAGGTAAAAAGTGTCATAGCCGTGTGAATAACGTACTATGTTCGCGGGTGTCACGTACTACGCATTCACTGTGCTCACTCCTAGTAAGTACTCTCAGCCGTGCCCATTACCTTTCAATCATCACTTTCTAGCCCGTCGTGTGTGCCCATATGTGTAGACATGCTGCGATATATGCGCACCAACACCCCAACGTCATTACACAGCCCGACTTGCTGTACTTTTCTCTGACATCGAGCATGCGCCCATGCAGGGTTCTCCGCGATAAGACAACCACAAATAGCTATCCGGAATCGGCCTGTGGTTATTCCGAGTCGCGTCACAACAACACGGGGATAAGTTGGACCTATAATGACTCGACAGATCATCAAAACCTATGAAGTATGTAATGTCTCTGTGACCCGCAAAGAAGTTGATAGGGTGCGTCAAGAAATGGATGACTAGGGCTTTGTTAACTATGAGCCTGTGGAAAGTGAGTCCGTCATTCGTGATGAAAGAATCTCACTAAAATGAAGGCCAGATAGCGCTTCACATTTGTATCGCGGCATCGGGCGTCTGTTTAATATGTGAGTGTGTCCCTTTCCGGTTGTCATTGATGATCAAGAATAACCAAGATATCATTAGAGTTCCGTCATAGTGCTGGACGTGATGAATGTTCGCACGAGATGCAGACAGGTGAACAATGCCGATAGTACACCAGAAACCCACTGAATACGGCATGTTACAAAGAAAAGGGGTTTTGTCACTGTGCGATACATGTCGACATGCACACAAGACACGAAATTAACATGTGTTCCGGGAAGAAATTTGTGTCGAGACAAAGGACCGTCTCAAGATATCGAGCGGGCCTTGACAGAATTCCGGAAATCCGCCAAGAAATGAGCGCGAGTGATATTTAGGATGTCCATTGTCGTTGTGCCACATCCTGGAGCTTTCCTTTAATATCCAAGGTTGGTTTGGTATCCGATAGCATTGTTTTTGCCATCCCATATGCTCACTCGTTGTCCTATGAGAACGGAAATGAAAAACAGTGAGTAAACCATCACCCCAGATGTCACTGACCCGGATGGTACCTTGTCCGAGAACCGGACAGCGGTGAACACCTCAACTTGTAGCACAGGACTGTCACCTTGCTGACGATAGCGGAGCGGAAATAGAAAATATTTCAAGGGCCTTGGGGTATAAAGCCAGTCCATCTGGGTCAGTCATCCCCAGTCAACAACCCCAAGTCGACATACCATGTCTGAAGAACCTCAGCCTCTCCTCTCTAACCTTGTTTTCACCAAGTCCACTGGTCGCCGTGAAGGCGAGCACGATGAATCGTTTAACGACGCCATTGACTGTGAGCAATTCAGTGCCGTACCACCATGTGTTTCATTTTCTGACGATACTCCTTCGCCAGACGGGCAGTTTCCTGCCACTCTAAAGATCAAGGGAATCACCCGGATTGAGGTCTACTCGGACAAGAAACAGACGACGAAGGCTGTTATCACAGGGTTGATCATTTATTATGATGGCGTAGACGAGCCTGTCCGTCACGGACTCGTTGTGAACGTGGACCAGGTTGGCACTGTCGACATCGATTCCGGTAAGACTATCAACTTTGATTCGCTAGTCCTCATGGTTGACCTTTCCCTAGATCATCTTCTCGTCGGAGCTTATGGATGGCTCAAGAATTTGTCAAACAATTCTGTCGACAAGAGCATTACTTCGATTGGCTTCGTCTTGTTTGACAAGTCTACTGGGACCATCGATAATGAGGGTAAAGAAGCTCTGCGATACATCGCCAGCATGGAGAGCTGAAGACTTTTTTCCAGGACCGTTCGAAGGAAGCACTGAATACCGGGGCACACCCTGGGCCAGCTTTGGACCCATCGTCGCATTCCAAGGTACCAAGAAGGATGGAGGTAAGTAACAGCTACAGGTTTCGTTGTCCGTCTTATGAATGCGTCATGTAGTTGGTATCACCACGCTTGGGTTCGTGAAGGCCGATGGGCTATTCAATGACGTTCAAATCGTCCAGAATTCCCGTGTTCGCAACCCCGCACACATCCTTTAGTAGCACTATGCATTCCCGAAGCCTGATGAGATTCATTCTCATGTATATTTTGTTGTTCTATGAATCGCCTGAATGAATTTGTTCGCGACTACCCGTATAGATACAGAGCATGCCAATCACCCGTCACATCTGAGATTTCGCGCGAAGAAATCCATTAGGGGGCTCCTTGATGACGAGTGTACTGAGGCCTGACCGATGGTCTACAGCCCACTTGTGCTGCTGCATATTCCACGCATGGTGACGACCGAATCAGATCGGATAGTGGTAGTGTCATAAAGTCACGCTCATCCAACCTGACTTTCGCCACAACGCTCTAAGGTTGTCTGAACAGAGTCGGCCTGACCCTGGATGCTTCCAGTCGGCTGCGGCTTCCTTGCATTATATTTCACGTCACCGACATTGATATTGATTACTCGTTGGGACCAGAAGAGGAGCCAAACCTTGGCACATACCATACGACGACGACTACGTTTAGGGGTATATCGAGATCAAGAGCCCCCTACCAAAGAGCAATACCCATACATTGACAATATTCCTGATATCGAGGTCTGATGAACTGTTGTTCTGAGAATACTGGAGGCAAACTGAGGCCACCCGTGGCTGTGCGTAAATCTTTCAAATGGCACAGCCACGTCATCATCACGCCGAAGGCGAACATTGTCCCATTAAACAACTCAGTAACAATGGAACAACATGCTCTTTCAATTCTAGAACATAACGATCTACGGAACTGTCTCTATATCCAGGCATCGGAAAAACAAGGCGGCAAACGTCTGTTTCAAGCCCCTAAACTTTTGTACTACCTGATCGTGGAATCGCAAAGACTCGGTGGCGAGGTGCTGGATCATTTCTGGAAACAACTCGGGACCTGCGATGAAAAAATCAGGGAAAATAGTCAGTCAAACACCCTGATCATGATCACTCAATCACTCACGCTCACTTTCATTTGTCACAGTCGAACGTCTGAAGGTGGAGGATTTCGTTTCGGCGGAAAATTCTTTCAATATATTATTTAGGGGATTAGATCCCAAAAACGTCAACTTAGAGCCTGTGCTGGCCATCGCAGACGAGTTCTTTACTCATCTTGGTGTCGCATGTGAGTACAACTGCCCAATCGCTATTGGACATTTCGAGTCGGCGATCATCAACGTGACAGTCATGAATCCTGGAGGGCGAAAATCCGGGACGAGTACTACGTTTTCCGTCAGTGAAGCCATCGAGGAAGATACAGACAAGCTCCTTCAACGAGCGAATGAAGAAGGAGATTTTGGGCAACGAAAGCAAGTGGCGTTGAAAGGATTGGTGCGCATATATTCACCTCGGAGCCATAATATTCTTTACCACCGTGCCGAGCAGTCGTTTAAACGTGATGGACAATTTTGCCTGTTGACTAGCAGGCACTTTGTGCCTTTCGATGATGTTGGATTCGATCCCGTTCTAGCACACATAATTCCAAACTTTGTTGGCGGAAAGGTTTGCACCGAACTAATATTGTAATTGCCACTCGTTTCCTCACAGATTTCATTTAGCCAGACACACTGAAGTGTATAGCTATGTTTGCCGGTACCGCCGCAAGAAATGATGTTGTGGGGCATCTGAATAAAATCGGCAATGTCATGAACATGCAGCTTGATGCTCATTCCTCATACGATAAATTGAAGTGGGGAATCGAGGCCAAGGAAGAGGGTGGAGAGGTGGGATTCCATTGATATTCTATCGTCATATTGATCCATCGATTAGGTCAAATACTTCTTTCGGATGGTTCCGAGTCCCACCAATTCTAATGCTCGTGCCCCTGGGCTCATCGCTTTGAGGGAGGGCGACGAAATTCACTTCGGACAAGGATCAGACGGCAAGAAGCTCAACAATGGACCGATCCCCTTACTTTGTAACCTTCAGCTGGCTGTTGCTCGTGTTCTGAAGATGAGTGGTGCTGCTGATATAATCTTGGAGTGGAAGGATGATGCAAATGACGAGAGCTGCTCTCCTCTCTTTATTGCCTCCGAGGAGTACTGTGATATGTTGGATGCTAAACTCCTTCTTTCTGGTAGGGCACTGGTCGCTACCCATTAGTACATTCCATGTCAAGACCCAACGATTTTACTATACCACGATTTCCTCTAATTCTCGATTATTATAGATTAATGCGTTTCTAGCTTAGTTCACTTTTCGAAAGGTGAAAATATTGGCGGACATCGCGTGTACAAGCGTAACAGTAGCGTGAAAAGACTCAGAACGAATCTACTAGCATAGTGGGTCTAATATATGGTTTGGGTGTTGTATGCGCGCGTAGAGCATATGGTCGCACTAGAGCTTGATCTTGGTTCAAGTTTGCGAGCATGTTTTGGTGACCTGATAGACATTACAGGTTGTTCAGGTTTACCATCCGCGTGCCTCATAATCAGCCAGTGTATCCCTCGTCGTCTCCTCAATCATCCGGTACTTCAACCCGAGAATGCGATCCGCCTTTGTGGTATCGAACAAGATGAGGTGCTTTGCAGTTTTACCTGCGCCTCGAACGCCAACGGGAAGCATCGTCGATAGCTTCGGCGGGGGACGCACGTCGTTGGCCACATCAACTAGGCAAGAAACATAGGTTAGATGATCTCGTGCGGTTATTCTTGCGTCAAAAGCTTCTTATACTCACTAAAGTCTTGCCACTTGAACAATCCTGTGGAGGCGATGAGTGTAGATGATGCAACGCAAACGAATATGCACTGGGATTACCACAGCTGACAATGATGCGCTCCCCACCCGCCGCTTCCTTCTCTAGAGCAAGCGCATGCGCCTCCGCGAGGTCACGTACGTCGACCCAGTTCCCACCTGCGTTGGCAAGGAATTCGGTCCCTGCTGCATTTGCCTTGTCAGCATCGGCTACATAGTCGTGAAATGTCGTCGCAGAAGTATTCAAAGAGGCAAGCGTCGTAACCTCATGGATTGGTGGCTATAGCAATGATATGGTGTTAGATAAGATGATAGTGCGCGAATCCGAGATAGTTACCCCAAACACCTGAGAATCATATGTCAGCGGTCAGTTTTCCAGTCGATCTTATCAGTGCCCAAAGGTTCCAACTTACGAGTGGTGGGTTGAGTGTTACTAAATCCCAGTTGATGCGAGACTTGTTTTCTGGGCTGTTCACAAAATCCCAAGCAGCTGCGTTGATCGAATGAGCACTCGATCAAGTGGAGACGCGTTTCATACATCTTTCGGCGAGTGTTTTGGATGCTCTGTATTTCTCCAGATTGGGGGCTTCATTCTTCTTGCCTTCTTCCTCGTATTTCTTCAAAATCTCCAGGCATTGGTAGTTCCAATCCGCTTCTGTGAATGTTACGGCATTTGTATCATTGTGAAGAATGGACGCTACAGAAGAAGTGACCACAACGCGTTTGACCTTGCTCGATCTGTTTCAATCAGGATTGCTGCACTTTCAAGTAAGCCCAAATCGTACCCATCCCTGAGAATGCTGTGTAGTATTCCAGTCGTGCCGTCGACTGCAGGCCTGATGAGTTCTCAGTAGCAAGGAGATCAGCAAGGTATGATGGTATTCTCGGGGTATGATTAGGCTCACCATCAGGGTCGACTGCCTGGAGATGGAAAGGTGATGCTGTGTGTTCGATGGCATCTACGCCTTTGACCGCCTCGTCGAACGCCCCGTCCTAGACGATGATTAGGTTGATGGTAACACACAGTAGCACTCTGCAGCCGCCCTGGCTCACCTGGGAAATATCCTCCACGACCACCACCTCGAATCGATCACCATAGGGAGCAAATAACCTCTTGAGGAAGTCACCCTTGTCGGAAGACCTTGCGGTACCCCGGACAGCATACCCCTTGTCGAGCAAGTTTTGTACGATCCACGCAGCGATGTACCCTGTCGCGCCCGATACAAGCACTTTTGCTGGTGGTGGGACGGCAGGCATTGTTTATTACTATCCGTGTTAAAAGAGTTTTGAAGTGGCGTGATAATATCTTTGAGTCTGTTGACAGCCTGACGCGGCAAAAGGCGGGAATCTAATTATCATGACGTGCTCTGACAAGACACATGGATACCACTAGACGACGACAATGGGCACTTTGTGAAGCACTCTTCTTTTCACCACGCTAAAACCCCAATTGAGTATGTTTCCAAACATACGTCTGTGGCTATCGAATGGTGAGTACGTAGGGCAACGCATGAAAGAATATTGAGATGACAAGAACCCACTTGGGAGGAAGGCCAACCCAAAGTCTTCTAGCTGACAAGAATGAAAGACGGATAGGGGCACTCCTTCCTTTTTTCACAGGTGAGTACGTAGAGTTATGCGATTGGCAACTAGTGACGTTGGCAGAACGCCATCATTCTGCCCAGAAGCAATTGCCAGGCAGTTGCTTGACTCGAGCGACAGAAGGTCAGACTGGTGATCAGCGCGGCTATGCCGTGACACCGCTTTAGGATTCCAACCAGCCTCCGCCAGCCTATGGCATTGTGTTGGCTATGCTACTGCTCACTACGTTCAGCATGCATGCCACCATGGTCTTTCAATTCCTCCATTGA
>JBBPQJ010000183.1:0-11194 GCA_038092415.1 Xerocomus tenax
CTTTGAGCAACGATGGTGGAGGCCAAGCAGCAAGACTTACGCCACCTAGGTGGACGCGCTGAGCCCCAACGCTCGCGCACCAGCCCCAACGCCGCCTTCCCATCCCAGGAAGCGCTCACTCGTCGCACTGTACCCAGCGTCATGCTCAAAGCCAGGTGATTCATCGTCGTCATCCCACGCGCCAACCGCACGTCGCGTGTGCGCCCACACGGTGATGAACAGTATCCGCTTCAACTTGTGGTTCAAAAAGAACCAGTGCGAAGACCAGAGCAAGGCGCCATCTCTGCGCTTCAGACGGACATGGGGAAATCCCGAGCACAGCGGCGAGTCCTCGTTACTACTCCCGCTACTATAGTTGCGCGAGTATAAGCGCGGCCGTCGATCAACGCTGCGGGCACTGGCGCGGTGTTGGGGGGAGGAAGACGTGTCGACATCGTACTCGTCAAACTCGAATGTGGCATCTTCATCCATGTCATCTGAAGATTCGTCACCTACGGAAGCGACGTCGTCCTCGTCATCGGAGTAGTCATTCGCATGGGGATCGGAGTCGATATCGGGTGAGTAGGAAAATACTTGGCAGTCATTGAGCCCAATGACCTCGTCCAATATGCGATACAGCGTCGGGTGAGTGCCTGACTGTATTTGAGGTGGTGCATTTGGACTGGACAGCGTCTGTACCAAGGGTAATGAGGAGGACGAGGTTGGGACAGAGGATGGGAAAAAGGTGGGTGACGTCGGTGGGTATGCGGAATAGGTGCGAGGTGCTCTAACACCGCCACGACCAGGGTGGGGGGATAACAGTGTAGTGCTCAGCGAGTTGAGCACGCTGGCTCCACTCTTCTCCTTGTTAAAGTGTGCCGGGCGCACGTCAGAGAACTCGTGGTCGGGGAAGGCAATGTTGAGTGCCGCGATGAGGAGGTAAAGGGTCTTGCGGGAGGCATGCTTATCCATGGGGCCGAACGGGGTTTCTTCAGGCTCACGGTCGAGCCACGAAGGGAGAGGAGGTGAATGCGATAGCTCGTCATTGTAGGCGTGCTCGAGGGACTTGAAGAGCTTCTTGTCGCGTTTGATGTTCTTACAGCTGTATGCCTCGATTCTGGTGTGTACGGAGCATTCTGGGCCCTCGTGGGTGAGGGCCTGGGCGAGACGAGTTAACTCGGGGAATTCTATGTATTTCATTGTCGGATGGGTCGTCGCTCAAGACAAATGGGCCACTAGAACGTCGTGGACGGGGAGAGGAGCGGCGCTGGTAAGCAGGGATGAGCGAGACAAGGACCCGTCGGAGTGAAAACTCGGTTGTATTGCAACTAGTCTCACTGTGGCGCTGTTGGCAGTCAGACTGACCCAAAGATTTCTTAGAAGCATCGACAGTTCAATGTTACTTATCTACGCGGTATCACCTTTGGATCGACGATCATTATTATATTGACTTGATCATGTTAACAAGCCTGGCGAATAGTATATGATGACGATGGGGACTAATGCTAGTACGTCAACCTGTGGTTGCACGTGCGATGGCCACGTCATCTCTTCCACTCCCTACTGGACCTGGTGCGCGTGCCCTTCCGTAACAGTTGTTCTCGATTGAAATGTCACGACGCACCCGAGTGTTCGATATACCTTTGCGGAACCCCATCGCACCTCCATAGAAATTGTACTACCCTACTGAGTCGATCCGCGCAAGTTACACACATGGTGCGGGTGTTGTCTGCAACGCGGAGCTATATATACTCAAGTTGACAACACGCAGCCTATTACAAGACCTCCATCTCGCTGAGTGTTCACCTCACAATGCAGGTCTGTGATCTTCAAACTAGCACTCCACCCAGTCCAGATAGCAATAGTAGGACGAGCAAAAGTAAGAAAAAAAAGCCAAATGCCAGCTGGACATAAATAAGATTATTGGAGCGGGGCGTCGTTCAAACTCTATCATCATCGTCTCTCACGACAATAGCTCCCTCATTGTTGCACCCCACTCGGAACTGCGATCCATCCACCCACCGCTTCCATGCTGCGACCAAGCCTTTCTCCAGATTCTTGACCCATCGCCGGGTGTCAAACAGAGGCATAGTTTCGCGAGCGAGGAAAAGGCTCCGACGGAGATGCAAGAGCATCGAACCTCCCGAAATTAACCCTGCCACGGCGTTCAAACTCTCGACGTCAGGATCATAGGAAGCAGTGGCAAGTGCGACTGCACGTTCCTCATACTCTTCTCTGCTGTGAGCCACCATATGGTTCCCCAGTCCGGTAGCGTACGACAGGCTAGCCGATACACGAGAAGCCATTTTATGTCTGTGACTGGGCCATAGACACGCTATGATCGGAGTTCCTGACCAAAGCACGCTGTAAGGCGTTAGACATGCTGTTATTTATATGGTAGAATACGCACTCGGCTGCGATAGTGTGGGCACTGCACTGTTCTCGTGTACACCGAGCAAGACCTTTGTGAGAATGACATTGTTGGAAGAGAGATCAAACGCACCTCGGCAGTATCAAGAACAAGGTCGGCTACACAACACCGAGCAATGTGTGTCTCCTTTGGGACAACGTCCGTGAACCTGATCCGAGAAGCGATCTCTGGCCCTGCCCATGCAGTCGCGGTCTGCAAAAGATAGACTTCTCCAGGAGCAGGAAAGCGAAGCAACCAAAGTATACTACGCCGAACTCGCGAGAGAATGCGTAACCACGTCCAGAAAATGGTCTGGTGCAATTCATGAGCTCTTTGCGCAGTAAGTGACGTCCGACTCACAGGGTCGATCTTATAGAGCTGTACAAAGTTCATCAGTTTCAACGAATGCCAAGATCAGTCGTCGCACAGTACCTGGTTGAAGTTGGCGAATATGACCATATCCCTACGCATCATTAGCAATCTGCACACGCCTGACTCTTGTGCAACAACGCACTTTGGTAAGTCAGGGAATATTGTGGCTCTGAGCTGGTCTCGACGCCGTATCTCATCTAGCCAACTAGCCGATGTTGTTCCAGGTTTAGAATGGTATGGGCTATAGGATTGCTGATGGTCTGTTACAAAGTACGTGTGCTATATCACGCGTCAGCAACTCGTTGACAAAGACGACGACCTCATAGCTTACGGGCATATATATTGGGCATTCAGTACTGCCATCATTAGATCGGGTATGCGCTTATTCTCCTTAATTACGCACTAGATCCAGTCATTGTCAGGGGACGCTGGGTCACTGGCTTCGTGGACCGGAACCCCGACATCCGGGGACATCTCAGTGGAAGATGGGTGTGACGACTGTTTGCGAGCAGCACGGACTTGAGCGAATAGGTCCGGGGGGCAGACGACCGAGTCGCACACAAGATAATCGCACCAACCTGTATGCGTGTCAAAACCTCGACCCCAGACAAGAGAAAACACAACAAACTCGCTGCTAATGTTCCAGCATACCCCATGAGAGATACCTGGACGGGAGATGGCCTTGCAGCGAATATCTCGTTTCGTGAACCTTTGGTATAACCACCAAGATTTATGACTGCGAAGGAGCTATACAAAACAATGTTAAGAATATCAAGCCACTCACGAATGTGTATCTGGTCTTGCGTGATTCTCTGGATTATACTGCCGATTGGCCAAGATGAAACATCGTTGAAATGAAAGTCAGTTTGACGTTCGTAATACTGTCGATAAGGTGACCCATCTGTGGGGCTTGTAGCGTAGAGGAAAACATTAAACCGTCTCCTGTTGTGCATCGCAAAAACAGACTTCATGAGATGTGTCAAGGGGTGATCACTATTTACAAGACAATGTCATTTTTGCAAAATTCAGGTGGAAAGTACCTACGTAAAATCACCCGACACGTAGCCAACATTAATTCTACCTTGAAATGGCGGAGGGGGAGCTGGGTACACAGACAAGGTCTGGCCAAGATGAGTAAACGCCATGAAGGAGGTATGAATCGCGTTTCTATGTGCAATGAGTCGAATGGTCCGAGCTGTCAACGGGAGGGTAAACTGTAAAAGTTTCGTTGTACAGTGGCTTCCATTGACTAAACTCTCGAACTTACCGTATGAAAGGGTAGTATGAGTGGCAGCCTGGGACCTTTAATCGTCCGAATGAGGCTAGAATATGGGATTTCCAGATTTTCATAAACGGGTATCAAGTTCGTGTGCTCAGAATGGTAAACCCGACCGTACGCCTCGATATACAACAAATGTTGCACTCGAGTTTGGTACCACTCCATCAGGCATATCAAAAAGCTAGCTTCTCCGCGAGACCATAACGATCGAATCCGGTCATTTTGACAGAAATATCCAAAGCGAGCCTTCCATGCATTCTCTTCGACGGCGGAAAGTTGTCCTGAGTGAGCATTCCTGACTAGAACCATCCAATCGCCGAGCGAATGTGTGCCGAGCAAGCTGGTATGTTGACTATGCACATCTGAGAGCTGCTTCTCGCAAAATTCTATTGCTTTTTGCATGCAAGCAGCTAACTAGGCTTTAGTCATCGTCCATTCGATCTACGTAATTTCACTCACCTCGGCCACTCCAATAACAAACTGCGTTTGTCGCTTGGCATAACCCACAGTATGCATCCGCAAAATCAGGATGAGTTGCGATCGCTCGTTGATAGTATGGGATTGCTTCAGCATATTGGCCCTGTAAAATGTTAGAGCCACGCAGCAGTATCGAAAACGAAGCGCAGGACTAACCATGTCCCTCAAGGTATTGGCCATGTTGACCAGAGCAATATCGAGTTCGGGGTGGCATGTCAATGCATGATTGAAGACTCTTCGAGATCATTCAATTGAATCAGTAGGAAATTAATCGTATCGTCAAAATTTGGGAACGCACCCAATGGCTCGGGTCATATCTCCAGCATCCTTCAAAAGAGATCCAAGATTCGAAAGCAGATGAGGATGTGACGGGTCGAGTTGCAAGCCGCTCTCGTAGTACAGCCGTGCGACTTCACGGGTGTTTGTCCGTTCACCGCGCATTCCTGCAACCACTTCCCCCGAACCAAGGCCGCACAGAATAACACCAATATCATTCATGGTAGAGGCGTTTGGAAAGAGGGATGCTGCGAGATAATGCATGACAAGAGTCAACCCTTCAACCGTGCAAAATGGTTTGTCGGAGATGGTGAAGAGTCCAGTCGTATGAGATGTTTGAAATCTTCGGGCGAGATAGAGAAGTACAGATGCCATTGCCATCTGACTCTCTTGACAAACTTGTTCGTCAGAGAGATTGGTGGGCAACTGTGCAGCTTGTATGGCAGGTAAATAACCTTCCCGCGAGGAGAGTAAGAAAGTTGATAGACGATGTATTTGGTCAGGGAACAAGATGACATTGGGCAAGGTACCAGTTGTGGGGTCAATTAGCAGTCGTATCAAGTCATCGCCAGCGTCGTGAACTGCTTGAAGGGTGTCGAAATTTGGATCACCAACGTGAGCGAGGATATTAGCGAAGCCAATGAATGTTAAGGTATGTCTTGTGGAAGAAAAGGTGGGGGAGGTATAGGCAAAGGATGTTGTCATCGCAGTGACCCAAGCTGCAACAATGACATCGCGAAAGGTCAGCTTACTGACCCGGGGCGGATGATGTGCCGTTGGCTTCTGAATGGCGACTTCGAACGCATACATATAACATTGCGCTGTGATTGGGATGGTGTTGTCAATTCTGTGCATGAGGTTTCCGATGTTAACTAAGACGTTGAAGAGGCGACGGGTGCTGCGCGGATCGACTACGTCTGTCAGCCAGGCATCATCGGACAGAAGCTGGCTACAGGTGCGCTGGCATATGTCGAGAGTTTTTTCCGGAATGGATGGAGAAACCAGAAGACTATTGAGAATTGTGTCCTGCGACAGAAGTCAACGTGCGATCTCCCATACAGGGTCAGGCAAACCAAAAAGTCCCAGTCAGGAGAACGGCGTGTCAAGGACTCTAAACCGTTGGTTAACTCAATCAACGAAGACATAGGTAGGGGGGAACATCGAAGATGGGTTGATATTGGCAAGAAAGAGGGTGTCGGGCAAACATTAAAAGGTGTTCCGTAAACAAGACACTCATTCCTGTGTAAGATTGATCGTGAGCGTACAACTATGGAAGACGGTGAGAGAGTGTGGAGACAGACATGCTCGGCATTTCGGCGACCATGTGCAAGGGCCTCCCTTCGCAAAAGGGGACACCCCAGATCACTAGGGCCACCCGCACAACCGAGCACCGTGGGTACGTTTGCTCCACTTTCGACGTGCGCCACGCCTTACATTAAAACACTGTGTTTCATCCCCGGAAGAAATCAGCCCACATTCATCGAATCCTCCGACCGAGTTAGGTTATCGGGGTTGGACTCTGCCGCCCTCCTTGGATGCTCGCGGAGCTTGTTTTTAAGCGACACCATCATCTCCCTGAACGCTTCCTCCCCACCAGGAAACACCTTCTCCCAGGCATTACAAGCAGAATTTGACTCTAATGCAAGATTGAGCAATTCGATGAGATGGCCGTTGATGGGATCTACGCTCAATGCCTGCAACTGGTCAGGGCTGCTCATAACGTCCGTATCCTGACCTCACCTCATGATACTTGACAATGGCCCGATCAGTATCCCCAAGATGGTGGTAGACCATGCCAAGGAAACCGAGACCCTGAGGATGTTGTGGTTCTATCTCCAGAACCCGGTTATAATTAGTTTTGGCCTTTTCATAATCTCTAGAGAAACCATGAGGAAGCGGCATCTTGAATTGAGATCAAGAACCCACTTCAATTTTCGGTAGCATGTCCCAAGATTCAAGTATGTAGTAGTCCACGACTTTTGCGACGATTGCGTGACTTGAGCGAGGTCAAGGGATCGCTGGAATAGATCTGCTGCATGCTGGTAGCTGTCCAAATTCTTTTAATCGATATTTCCACCATTACAAGTTCCACTTACTCTCCGTGAGTAAACGCCATGACACCCAGCTCGTTCATCAAAAGAGGATCACTGTCACATGCAGCATTTGCAGCATTCAGTGCCTCGTCTGCAAGTGCATGGTTTGATAGTACTATCTGCTCCATGCCAACGAACAGCAGGGGCAAATGAGACCTGCTTAATATCAATGATAGGTTCCACAAAGGTTTGCGATGGCCACGAACCCCACGAACATACGTGCGCATGTAGAATACGCTGTTACTGCATGATCATGCTCACCTTCCAGGGCAAAGGTATGAGCAAAAGCAATCCACGCTGGACCAAAGCGGGGGTCCATTAATGAGGTTTTGCTACAAGTAATCAGCGACGGAGTCCCCTTTTGCACTGTGAATGCCAACCTAAAATACTGTCGCGCCTGCGCCCACTTATTCGAACTGAGATAGTATACACCAACAGCATACCAGCTGATGGGGTTTTCGGGTTCCTTGTCAACAAGTTCGTGTGCCAAGACGAAAAGCTTGGAGTGCAAATAAGATAGATGATACATGCATGCAATGTGTAATGGCATCGTAGCGTCATGAAATGCGACAAGATCAAGGATTCTGTATCAGATGTAATGAGGTCTCGCCGTGCTAATACTCTACAGGAAGACCTTACCTGCTCGTAATTACAAAACAGTCTGCCCAGCGAAGTTGAGTGAACAAGGCATCTGCAAAGCTGTACAAGACATCTGGGTTATCTGAGAGCTTGAAATCTTCCACAAGGCGCCGTCGAGTGAGAGCATGCTCTTCAGCATGTTTATACTTGCGCAGTCGCGATGTGTACATTAATTGGATGAAATCTGCGTCTTCCTTAGTCTGTTCCTTATATGCAAGTCCCTGGACAAACTCCCATTCTGGGTAAATGTCAGGACATGCGAAACAATATCAAATTTCACACTTGCCTTCTTCTGGATTCATCATTTCACCACTGACAAGTTGGTTAAACGCGTCATAACATTTGACATCCAAAGTCAACGCCTCCATAAAACATAGCTTGGCCTGATCTCCGCGATTGAGCTTGAGCATCAAAATGCCTCTCAGGTGACACATCGAGGCTTCAACCTGAATACCTGAATACATATCCACTGCCAAATCGCTCACACTTACCTTGATGCCGCCATCCACGTTAGGAATAGATGCTCCGCTCCTATCTGCCTGGCGTTAGTACTATGGAACAACCAGAGCGATAGAGACGCAAGCACCTGAGTGGCGAAAAGGATTTGCCTCGCCAAGTATTTCAAGGGCATCCGACCAGTTGCCCTGCCTCACTTGACACTGCGCTGCGAGATAACGACAAGCTACACTCATGTCAACGAGCCTGGAGACGTTTTCTTGGAGTGCCTTCGGAAGCTTGATTAATCCCGCTGGGCCCATGGGAAGGCGGGTAGATGGTTCGGGCTGAAGTTGGGTCTCTTTGCCTTTGCCCTTGGTATCCAAGGAAAAGTGAGGGAACGCGGAGGCGCCTAGCATCGACTGATCTGCTCCATTTGGATGTAGGTGCTCTGCAGCATGATTTTTGGTAGGAAACGGACGCGTCAACAATCTCTCCGCACGAGAGTACTGATGAGTCATGAAATATGTCTGGGCCAACCAAAACGCATCATTTGGGTCGTCTTGAGAGTACGCTGTGAGTGCAACAGAGACAAAATGCGGGATACGACATACTCGTCCAAGAAAGAATCTTGTCGCCCCAGAACGCGGCTGTTTCATACAGATGCTGCATGAGAGCGTCATGTCGCCATAAGCGCATGCGATCAACTACCCCCCAATTTCCATCTTCATCGTGATCCTCATCCCCTTCCAAGTCTTGGAAGATATCCATGGTGTCATTTGCAAGGGGATGCCGACTGCCACTGTCCTTCAACCTGCGTTGTCGTCTAGGAGAAACGCGTGGAGAGCTGGGGAGCATGGAGCGGTTCGGATCGAGGGCGAGAGGACGCGGAATAGAGGACGTGCTCATATCACCCGCTGCAAACGAAGACATCATGGGTTGCGGACCAAAAGAAAAGGAAGAACTAATTGAGCTGCGATTCCTCGAGGTTGCTGTCGATGGTAGGCGTGGTGCCGGTGGGATGGCAAAACTGCCAAGCGGCGGGGGAGTAGAAGCCATTACAATGTGTTCGTCGATGCCAAGTTCCAACGAGTCGCGAGCCTTGTGCCCGACGCGTTCAAAAGCACGTGACTAATCTCCAAATAAAATCTGGTGATGCATTAGGCACATGTGTCGAAATAATCTAGTCCGTAAACAACGTAAAATGATCATGGTAGGATCACGAATGCTCTCAGAGTCTCAGGCTAAACGTCTCGTGTCAGAGTTAATAAAAGATTCTCGATGCGCCGTTGCCGATCCTTCCGAACGTGATTAGCTTAGATCGTCCACATCGTAGCATTCACTTACAACTATCTCCTTCATTTCGTCTTGAAGGCGGCGGATAGGTAGGTCGCGGTATTGATCCAGCAATGTTTGCATCCGTTGGTTGTCAAGTCCACTTTCGCGGTCTACAGCAGTGAGCGGCCTTGAATGGGAAAACAGCCTTGAGAGTGGTGTGGTGGTGTCTAAAGATAATACTTTTGCATTGCTAGAAACTTCCTGTAAAGGTGCTAGAGTGCTGATTTTCCGCTTCCGGGATGAGCGTGGGGCCTCCTCGCCGTCTAATAGAGTAACGTGTCCACGAGGGGGTGTTCGCGACAAAGGACTTGATGGGAGGACTGACACAGCAGGCAGAGATGAAACTTCATCGCCCTCATTCTCGGAATCGTGGAACAGGTTGAAATCCCGGGACTCCTCGACTTCAAAGATCACATCATACAAACTAGTCGACTGTGATCCCACCAGATATTCAACAAGTGGCATGTTCTTCAAAGGGCGAGGAAGATCAAAGGCATGTTTGGAATTTTTCTTAAATTCTTTCATCCTGCGGCCAGAGGCTAGTCGTCGCTCGTAAAGCGCAATGATGATAAGAATGGGGAATGACTGATAGAAATAGAGTGAGCGCAGGAAATTAGATGTGGATCATTTGTACCGTAAGTTTGATCAGCAAAACATTTGCAGAATGCAGCGCGCGGGGTGAGAGAATGTAGCTTGCTGGCTTCAGTATCAAAAACGCGAGGATGTTGAACGGAAGCTGATAGCTAAACAGAGCATCCGATTTCACTCTGAGCAGTCAGTTAGCAGGTTTTTTGAAATGTTCAAACTTCTCCCACCCTTCCATGGTAGTAATGGTATACTGAAATAGATACTTCTCAAGGGTAAGTCAAAATCAAAGGATAATGTATCCGTCGTACCTCTTGATTGGAGTTCTTGATAAACGGTTAGCGGGATATAGATATGGAGCAAAAAATGGCAACCCACCGAATCGATTCGTGCTGCTGTGTTTGAAAGAATAGAGATGAGAACTTAGGGGAGAGGTCAGATGCGACAGAACTGACGCTGGATACCACATACTTGTCAGCAGGAGTGTGTTGGCCAACACCGCGAAGCAGGTCATGAGGATGGGACCGAGCACGGGGTGAAAGCTCGAAGCCTGCAGGAAACTTAGACTAGTATTCCCGAACCAGATCTGTACCATCAACCAGGCTATCCCTCTGAGAGACCATCGATCCGACGCTTCTCCCTTCAGTGAGTGGGCACCACGTCAAGCAAGATGACTTACCAAGCGTGTACAGGGTCAAGAGCAAACCAGAAAAGCATGTCGCAGCAATACACATGAAGAATATGAACTCTGAAATCATCGCCCGCAAAGCACTGAAACAGATCAACATTATCTTCACGCAGTTTGACTTGTACCCACAGGACAACGACATTGTTGACAACAGCATAAAAAGCCAGGCTAAGTATGATGTCGGTACAAGCTCTAGGTGATTTGACAAGAAACGCACCGTGGGACGAGGATACATGCACTGCAAGCCAGCAGTTCAAACGCTAGCTTTGAGGTGTCAGCTATTCAAATCTGTGAGACGCCAAGTGCATAAAACTGCAAATGTCAGACCGTCGTCACATATAAGCCCTTTCATGCGCAACCCTAAATACGCCAAGAAAACGACGACAAATGACGTGTCAAACGCATTCCATACCTGTTGTCCGAATGAGTCATGAAATCGTGCTCATGATCATACGGAGGTTTACATTAGACAAGTAAACTGCCAGATCCACAGAAGTGAGAAACGCCTCAAGCTCAGTCTGTGGTTCAGCTTACTGCGCCAGCCATATTCTCGTGACGCCGTATATTCTTGCAACGTAAATGCAGCAGCGAATACGAGGAAAACTAGTTCCCATGTGGATATG
>JBBPQJ010000184.1:0-11193 GCA_038092415.1 Xerocomus tenax
AAAGACCTCGGCGCTACCCTAAGCAAGAACAATCGGCTGAGCCGAGCCGTCATTAACAACTACACAGACTTACGGTGTACAAGCAGAAAGCTGAATAGGTTCGGCTTCAGGCGCCATAAACACGTCGTGGTTTTCTTTATCGTCACTGAGATCTATCATCAGTACGTATTTATTATTGAAGAGGGTATGCGCGCTCACAGTCCCGGATCAACCTCGGATTCCGGTGCAACGGAATCATTGTCATGCATGACGACATTTGGCTGCTCAGCATTGCTCTGAGAATTAAAAGATACCTCGACAGTGTCGGAACCAACAGCCGTATGAGTGCGTGCAGCGTTCTCTCCGATTGCTACTCCGATGTGCGACAACCGGTCAATAAAGCTCGTTTGAGTACCCAATGTCTTGGTTGGCTGGGGTCCGACTTGGCGCCGCAAGTCGAGTTCTCTCTTCTCTTGGTAAGACTGGAGAAGCAATGCCATCAACTGCCACACCGGATATAAGTTACGTTGACCAAGTCCAAGATCTCACGTTTCATACCTCTTTCTTTGTGGGAGCATTTCCTTTGGGGAAAAAGTGGCGTTTGGCAAGCGCGATAGCCCCACGATATTGTTGATCATATGGAATATCCCCGTATCCCCTAAGTTTTGGGAGAAATGACGCGAGTCTGTTCATGGAGCTGAGTAAATAACCTTGGTTAGATATTGCCACCGACATTCTCTTTGCCCCCGGAAGTATCTTGATGACGCCGATGGTCTGGGGGTCATCCCTTTTGGTGATCAGCTCGACATGACCCTTTTGGACCTAAAATCATTTTATTTTCTTGAGATTTTGTTCCCAGTAGAGTAAAAGGGCAATAATTACAGCGACGAGCAAGACGGCGGCAGCTTGCTCTACCGTCATCTTCCTTTGCCTAGTGTTCGTGCCTTTTCCTCGAGAGTTGACTGAAAACGTTAATTGTGAGGTTGTACCAAAGCCGTCGAGTGGCACGACCAAGATACCTCCATCCATGAACTCGTTGAACTGCACCTCGAGTGGTGAGTCGTCATCGTGCCCCGCTCGATCGTTCACTCGTTCGTCAGCGATGAACGCCAGTTCTGTAATGACTTCTGCTCGCAGGTTTAGCTCGGTATCATTGTGACGGTCGACCGCGTGGGACTCACTGGTTGGGTTGTTTGCATATCCAACGAGCTGAAGGCTCCCCAGCGACTTCAACTGTCGGCGGGCGGCAGGCATTCTTTGCTTGGAAACGCACTCGACGGTCAGGGTATCGACTCGAGGGAGAAACCAATTATCCCATTTACAAGGGAAGTAGGCACCGCTTTATAGCGAAAGACTCGGAGTGACTCGAGAGGAGATCTGGGGCATGGCAATTGTCTTCTTTGTTCGTCAATGTTCTCGTTTGAGCTTGGATATCGTTAGCTAGTGACCTGTGTCCAGTCAACCAATACAATTGCGAGCCAGACAATAAAAAGCGTTGTGAGGTGGTGATACAGCGGTTGTCCAGGAATTAAGCCAGTTATCAGCGGCAACTCAATAAATAACGGTAATTCCACCCATGAAACTTTGAAGTCCTACATTAATGTTTACAACTCGTATAATAAAGTATGGTCCTCCAACGTAATGGGTAGTGTACTATATCACAAAATGATCGGCCCAATGGCGCAACACACCTTCTCCCTCTAGATGGTACTCGAAACGCTTGACGTCCCGACATACGATCATAGCGTGAGAATTTCGGACGCCCATAAAAAATGCGCGTTCTTTCTGTAGCTGGGGTATTTTGTTTAGGTTTTCGATACAGCGGCGCTGTACAGGACTAAGCAAAGCCTGGGATGAAGGCCTTGATTCTTGGCCAGGACTCGTTTCTTCCACCTGCGGCACAGGATCTGTCCTAGCTGATGGCGAAGTTGGCATGCCCTGGGAATCGTCATACATATCGAGAACAGCGCTTTCGACGTTGCTTTCCAGTTCTGCAATGATGTGGACAAGTCTCTCTCTGTTGGACTTGTCAACTTCGAGGGCCTTGAGGCGAGTCCTTGAATGGTGGGATGAAATAGCAAGACGGAGAAGTGCGAGCGAAATGAATGTAGGAAACACTACAGGGAGGAGCGCATACACAAGCTAGTGATGAGGCATTATTCATGAATACAAAAAACTTTGAAAGCAGACTTACGAGATTCAAGGGAAAACCGCCCTGGAGCACAGGCGGTACCGGAGGTTCCAGGTTTTTGAGTCTCGCGAATAAGTTCGTGTTTTCTCGGTTTCGGGGTCGTGGAGTAGAGGACGAGATCGTATAAGACTTGACCACATGTTTGTATTCATCGTGAAACTCGCTGGGAAACAATGAGCACTTGCAAAGGTGATAAGCGACGAAACATACATTTCAAGACTGTTGGTCTCGTATTCTGCAAACAAATCAATTTCCTCGATTGCTGCACTAATATAAGGTACCGTGAGATCATTTATTCTGTGAGAAGATCAATATCATGTATCTCGACCGGCTCGTCTTGGCTTACGCGTTCGCATAGATTCTTATATTAGGAAAGAGCAAGAGGGCTTGGTAAAAAATATGTTCTATGTGGCCATTGAGAATCCTGGGTGGGGGATACAACGAAACATACTGACCCGGATCAGCAAGAACATCTAGAAGGGATCTGCCTTTTGGTGACCATTTGTCTACACAGAAAAACTGTTCCCCAGTACGAGACAAGAGCCTCGGACCGATGTAATTTGTAATCGCGGAAAAGGCAGAAGGGAATCTAGGTATTCCGATGTGTGGGGTCGCCACAGTATTGAAGTTGACGGGTATCACGTTCTCAAAGAACTTGCTCTGATGCAAGATTCTAAGCCCTTTGAGTCAGCGCACTCGCGTGCAGGAACATGACACATACCCGATGACGTATCGCGCGACAAGGCCTCCTAAGCTATATCCCGTTACCGAAAGGCGAGTTACTTTCTTTCCCTGCTCCTCGTACTGCTTGATTTCGTCCAAGATCTATGGTGGGGTCAGACGAGCAGACCCAAAGAAGATGCTTTACCTCCTGTGCGACTCTTTCGCCTCCCCAGTCAATCCCATCATATGTCGACTCGTCACTGTTTGTCTCAGCTACAAGGACCGCGAGTTTGGGTCCATCAGAACTGCTCTCGGTACTGCCCTTGACTTGACGGATTACTTTGTCCATGTGTGCAAGATGGGCAGGATTTCCCCACATGCCGTGGATGAGGACTAGTAGATGGATGTCTGCCATGGCTTTGTACACTACTATGCAGACAATGGTGAGCAATCGATCGTGACCCGTGCGACGGTCCAGCTACGTACCTTTGAGGTCGCGTGCAAACGGCCTGTTGGTCTGGTTGGTTTATAAGGGAGAAGCACAGCTTTCAGAAATTCTGCGTGTCTTGCTGTACGGCAACCTCAGCCAGTGTTGCGCAAGCAGCATGCCGCAGTCCGTTCTCAAAATAGTTTGCGGAGTTACGCTCATCTCAAGACCAACAGCATACATTCGTACCGAGACTCCAGTAATCAAATTACAGCATACATGTAACGAATACAATATCAAGACATTGTTGATATGCCTAGTTCTGATTTGCCAATCAAGCAGCTTCGGAAGGACCATCATACAGCAGGACCAAGGATGTAGGCCAAGGGGTGCGGAGCTGTTGCGCATTCAGGTACACGTAGTGCAATTCCTTGAAGGAGTCGTCTTGGTAGCGTTGGAGTTTCCCAGACTGACCAGGGCCACGACGGACATTATCAAAGGAGAGAATGCTGCGGAGTACCTGAACAATGAGTTTGGGTACAACATCAGCGCCCACGACCTTGAAAGCAACGTCGGGCCTTAGGTATCGCTCTCGTGGCGTACGGGTTGTGTCAAGGTCAGTGGGGTTCGGGAACGCATCCTGAGGGCAGACGATCAGAAGAGCAGAAAAGCGGAGTACAGGCAAATCACTCACGCTTAAATTGGCACTAGCAACATCCAGGAAGAGCTTTTCACCTTGTCGAACCGCAAGGGAACCAACGGTGTGGTCTCTTTTAGCGACATACGAGGCTCCAGCAAAAGGAGGATCAATTCCTACGAGATAGTTAGAAAGGATCTCGACGCCAGACACACTACACTCACTCAGTGCTTCAACGACAAAGGCCTCCAAGCCTGCCAAGTCCTTGGTGTCTTGGGTACGGAAAGTCGCTTTCTCTTCGGAATCAAGAAGGAGGTTGACCACGTTAGTCAAAGCTACGCGTCAAGAAGTTAGCACGTCCGTCGTTCATATGAAACACCTGTACCTACCCAGGGAAAACTCTACAGTCACACCAACCAGAAGAGCCAGGATCTCGTTGACAATCTTCTCGTTAGAGTGGCCAAGCTCGAACAGGCGCTTCAAGAGTTCGTTGTGACCATTCTTTTTCTTGCCGAAGATTGTTCCAAAAATCGAGGCGATGGAAATCTATTGGGGGAATAAGTAAGGGCATAACCATCATCACCAAACGCTTACCCGAGTTCCTGCCACACCGAACGTGGCTTTGATATGATTAGACAACTCCTCGATGTGTTTTTGAACCTTGCGTTTCGAGACCATATACTTGCCAGGCTCGATATCAAGAAAGATGAATCTGCGAATTGCGGTTAGATACAACAACGTAGTTTCAGTGTGTATATCCTTACTGGTAAATTTCACCAAGTATATTATACAACTCTTGAGGGGTGTAAACGCCAGAGTTGTGTCCCTTGTTATCCTTCAGCGTTATACCGGCCTATGGAAGTAAGCATTGAGAAAAAAACGCGGTTGATGGAATTCGGCAAAGCGGACACACAATTTCGGAAGCAGCCCAGTGGACAGGCAATAGTTTGAAAACATCAACAATGTTCACACTCTTCGTGTTCGAGTTGATAAACGAGCAAGAACCAGCCGACACGAACTCAGCAGTTTTCTTATAGAAGTATTGCCCAATCTTCTCGATAGCCTCAGGTGGGGTCAATGCGCTTATGAATTCCTTCTGCACGTCGGCCCCATCTGGAGATGCAGAAAAGAACCTATGAAAAGCCGAAGCATCAGGCTCCGCAAATAAGTAATAGTGTAAATGGCCTACCCGCTGCCCTTTATAACCTCGCTAGCACGCTCCTCAGCCACAGCAGCGAAGCTTTGTGCATCTGTAAGCACCTCCCCAACCTCAACATAGCTGGAAACAGTGGTGGCGGGAACACGAGTCTTCGGGCGTTCGATTGAGTAGTCGCCGTGCTTGCCTAGGTCCTTGAGATATTTATCCATGGCTTCTGGATGCATGAGAGGGAACCAAGTATACACAGATTTCTCATTGTAGTCGTTTGGCAGGGTACGCAGGAATAAGCGTCCGAGGGTGGAGCCGAAGCCCCAGGCATTGGGATCACGCTGACAATCGGCAAAGCCCCACGCCGTCATATTGTAAGGCGTTAAGTCCTCAGTGAAAAATCTGTCTCCGCGTGTGAGGGCAATGGCATCCGAGAGAATGGCACGGGAGACAGTGTAACCAGGGCAGAGACCTGCACCTTCTATTACGGGCTTTGTGTCCTCTGCTTGCAGACCGACATATAATTCCAGATTGTCAACATGTCCGTAGAGCTTCTCAGCTGCTGTTGCAACCTCCTTGTTTGGGTTCCATTCTTCGAAAGTCGTGTATGCTGGTCATGGTTTGTCAGTAACTAACCAAAGATAAACCATGCATGAGTGCACACTTTTTAAGCCCAAAAACTTCCGGAAATCATTCAGCGAACAAACACCCCAGGCACGGTTGGCTTCAATACCCATGATTTCGTTCAATCTCATGATTCCCGGTGTACCACGAGCACCGAAGGCTGCTGCATGATGAGACGTCCTAACCATTTATGTAAGTTACTGTTTATCTCGCAATGAAAGCTACACACGAATCCTGTAGTATTTTCGCAAGTTCCGAGTCTTTGAATGTATGGTCTTCTTGGCGCTGTAGGCTACCATCAATTAGGCAAGTCAGCAACACGGCATGTCATCAGTAATCCCATAACTCACTTGCCAAACGTCCAATCCTCGACACTGGGTTCTTTTGACTCTGCCACTGCCACCGCCCGATAGAAATCCTCAACTGTAACTTGCTGGGGATCCTTTCCCGGGAAAAGATTTCCAAATTGGGACCTAATCCAATCTTCATCTTCAAGGGAGGTAGTAGCGTGCCATCTATACAGACAATTGAACTATCAAAAGCTAGTTAGCTTAAGGGTAGCATCGAAGATAAAGCTGACGAACTTCGACACTGCATGCGTTACCGCGACCACGCTCAAACAACTCATGGTCGGAACGAATTTCACCGAAAGGTTCCAGACTCCAACTAGAACCTCGACGAACGAGGCCAAGGATTGCAGAAAAGTAGTCAGAGAATACGACCGCCGCGAACCATGCACAATTACAGAGGCGTGCAATCTGGAAGATCTCTATAAAAACATCTCAACAATCCCTCGCAGAAAAAAATGATAAATTCACGAACCTTCCTCTTGTTTCAAGAGCCTGGGTGAATTGAATGGTAGTGTGGATGGATCAACCCAAGTGCCTCGCTCATTGATCTCCAAGAGGCGGCGAGCAATATACTGGAATAACATTAGATGTGACCTGAAACCGAATGGATAGAGCTCACGTTATGGTTGCGATTGAAAAGGACAAGGATCACTGCAGTAGCAGGCGGCAGGAGAAGCAAACGATCTTCCGCAAAGGTATCAGGATGGAGACAGCCTCGTCCATCTTTGATACGGACCTTGGCTGCGTGTTAGAAAGCTTCTGGATTTGAAGTGTGGAACTAATACCTTATCTTGGGTAGCCTGGTCGTTACCATATAGAGGTGCGAGATCGACATAACCAGAAGTCAGGTTAACGTTCACATTCTTGTGATCGGTACGAAAGACGCTGTGAATAACAAGGGCAGCGAAAGCAAACATTAAAGCAGAGAGACCAGCTGGATGCTTTCGGAACTAGAAGTGCGTCATTAAACTTGGCTAATGACTCATTGGTAGTACGACAGTACCTTGTCCCGGCGAAGGAGTGTATCGAAAACCAGACCCGCATCAGGCAGTTGATTGCGCGGAAGAGGATTAGCCTGTTGAACAGAACGTGCATATGGCGTTCCGGCCTTGCCTAGGTCTGGGAAATCAGGATTGTTGTTGGACCCGTCGGCTGCGCGGAATGCGAACTCGGGACCGATGTATGTCGCAGGAGGATGCGCAAGGTCGTTGTACACTTGAGATTGATGTGAACAACAAAATTACATGATATGTACGTGTATACTCACAGGCCTTTATGACGAATTCCTGAGCAAGATCTTGGATTTTGCCCGAAGGGTGACTGGCCATGAAACTCAGGAGATGCTCCAGCTGATCATTCACGGTGTCACAAAGCATAAAAAAAAAAAAATCCTGGATGGCAGCGCACCAACATCTTTCGATCATCGATGGCACCCGAATTCTTAACAACATCAAGGACTGCGGACTACAACAAAAGTCGTATTAAATTCCAAAGGCTAAATGACTTGACTCACGAGCGTCGACTCATTAATGTCTTCGGTAGCGCGCCTCATCTAGAATTCTATCAGAATCTCCTCTGACGATTGGGATTTGCTACATACCAAATCTTTGACGGCAGTGAGAGCCTTTGTGGTCGCCGACTCATTCGACGTGGAAGTCGCACCATATTCAGTAGTGGGCGACGCCTGTCAACTCTGATACATGACCCCAAACGAGTATGAAGAGGATCGGACTCACAGGCAGGCTCTTGGAGGAGAATCGTGACGAAAAAGTCCTGCCGAGGGTAGACATGATGGATGAGGGGTGAAGGAAAAGGATGGGTGCGCCCTTCACAGCTTCTTATATCTCACGGGATACTGCAAGAGCCGAGCAAGGGACTTTTCACAGGCGCTGGACCGAATAACGCCCTGACCCATTCTGATGGGTTCATGTATGACTGTAATAAATGACATATATAACGATGGTCAATCGAAGCCGTAATCGTCCCTGCGCCGAACCTGTGGTATATTCAGTGACAACAGGGAGACGTTACCGCGAGCAGTGTCCGCACTGTCCCCGCATTATGGGACAGTTAATTTAGAGTGATGCGTGTTAACTTGCTGTTTGTTCTGACAAAGAACCGCTCGGCCCGGGTAACCATACCGACCTGACTGTTACGTGTATACGTGTAACATGCGTGACGTGGCGCAGCCTAGCCTTCTTCTTACACTCTTCCAAATGGATTCGTCGCAACTGTATCATATCAAGCAGCAATTCATTCTTGGAGCTTACCCCGCCCTCATCGAAATACCTTTGCCTGACTCTTCGTCAGCGGACTACGTGCCAACCATCCTCTACAAGGCCCGCGCTTACCTTGCGTCTGGTGATTCAGCCTCTGCTCTTGCCTTGATCCCAGACGAGTCGGAGAATATCGCACTTCGCGCAATTGCTGCACTAGCACAGGGCGAGGAAGGTCTAGAGACTCTTCGTGACCTTTGTGTCGAGATTGAAGCAGATGGCGACGACATTGGGGAATGGGAGAAGGAGGTAGTCGCCGTATTGGCAGCTACAGCATTCATCCGCGTGGGCGAGGTCGAGGAAGCTCTCGAAACCTTGCGTGATTCAGCCCAGGCTGGAAACGAATCGTGAGTAATTCGCCTACATTCCCTCTACTCCGCCCCAGTTTAGCCTTCTCCGTAGATCTGCTCTCCTCGCGCACATATACCTCTCTCTCTCTCGACAGAACACCGCTCGAAAAATACTGTCGACAGCACTGCAGGCTAATCCTGATGGTCTCGTCCTACAATTATCCGAAGCCATTCTCTCTCTGGCCACCGGGGCTCAGGGAACAAGCGGTGAGCCACAATCCTCGAGTTCGCGCACTCTTAGCTAATTCTGCAACCAGGGGAGTCGTATGCCGCAGCCATTTCTTTTTACACCGAACAACTAGCAAATCCCTCTGTATCGTCAGCCGCCTTGCTTGTTGGGAGGGGAATAGTGCGCATTTTGCGTGGAGAATTAGCAGCTGCACGAAGTGATCTGGAAGAAGCCGAGGGTGTCCTGTCACGCGCTCGAACTGTTCGCGGCATAGATGAAGTCATCGCCGCGTTGATCGTTGCAGGTGGTCTCGGCGCTGGTAAACGTGGCGAAGCGGAAGAGCTCTGGAGGTACGTTGATTTGCATTGATAGACTATTTGTGAGATATTTTTGACAATTTCCTCTTCTACAGTCGACTTTCAAGCCAATACCCTTCACATCCAATGGTCGCGGACCTTAATTCCAAAGCTGATCTCTTTGATTCGTGTGCTGCAAAATTCGAGGTACCACCTCGGGCCGTGGCAGCTGCTTCATAGTCTATCCAAGCTACAACAGGGAATGATTGTAACCACCGGCGTAGTAATACTATTCAGTTCATTCTAGAGAAATATGCTTGTATGTGAACACTAACATCACTTTGTTCAATTGTTTATTTCATGTTTGTTTATTTGTATTTACATTGATGACTGATTTATCAATTGATCTATAGCTTTACAACTTTCCACAACAAGTTCTACCATGCCAACTGGGTCATTCTTCCCTCTCCATGTTCCCAGCTTAGAGGAGCTTGCTCCAATCATGAACTCCCATATGCGATGCTCTGTTCAAGATCCAGCTATGGTTACCATCTACTCAAGAGACCATCTCACTAATAATGAAAGAATATTCACCACTGCTCCCCTTCATTATCAGGATCTCCTTTATCGCATTGTTTGGCGCCGTGAATGCATCATCTTCCTCCTCAGGTCACCATACTATGATCCAGAGTCTGACATTTGGAAAGCTGCTTGCCAGAACTTGCTCTACACACAGAGAGTTCTTGAGCAAGTGGCAAACCCACTTCGGACTGCAGCACATGCCATTCCACCTGGACATGTCAGGCTTTTTGACTTGTTTATGCTGGAAGAGTTTTATGTTTTTCGACATGAGCCATCTGCTGTAGCTTACTGGCAGAAGAAAAACACCCATATTAATTTTAGGACTGGTGATATCCTATCTTTAGGTATGTATCCTCCTCCCAGCAGTGACAGTACTTTGACTTCTGCAAACACAGATTGGGAGAGGACAGAGAGGTTAACTGGGATAGATTTTGCAGGTGTTCTTTTCCAGTTTGATGCAGAGAGGGTGCAAGAATCTGACATGCAGAGGCTATTGAGGGATATGACATTTGTGTACAAGGACTTCTTTGACCATCCCTACTCTCAAGAGGTATCATTTGATCCAGATGAGGGGCCAATGCGGTTTTATGCTGGGGGTGAGTAGCCTAGCACTGCCACATGTTGATACCTCACTAACACCTAGTGTTCAGATGTGATTGCAGACCTTCCAGACAACTAATGTCTTTTGCTTGTCAATGCATCTGATTTATCTGTCCCCCCTTGTGTAAATATCACAGAAATTATCACTCGATCCAGCGCCTCTGTTCATGCAATCTCGCACGTCGTAAATTGAGCCTTCAGATAGTCCGACATAGTCGATCGTTCTGTAACCAGCACAAAGTCATTCATTGTCGGCACTCACATCTTAATGCAGAATCTCGGTGGCGCCAGGCCATCGTCGAATCATCTCAAAAGAAGAAAAGAAGAAAGTAAACGTAAATGCCAGCCACGGCCAAAAACGGCCAGAGCATGTTCTTGACTCGACTTGACATCGCGTCTGCATCCCCGTTCACCCCATGCACCGACTATACCTCCTCTCGACTTAATGCGTCCTCCCATTCTTCCTCAAACAAGTCCGCATTCTTGACTGGATGTGCGATGGACGCTGCAATCTTGGATTTGTTTTGCTCTGAAGTTCCCTGCCACCCATCCACTGCCTGCAGTACCAAACTAGAAGAAAAGCAAACTATCTCAGCAACCTGTATCCACATTTTTCATTTCCAGCTGCCTTCTCACCTTGGTGTATACGTTCGAGCAAACAACGCCGCTTCTGGCGCTCGGTTCGTCTTCAGCAGGTCTACACACGCCTTGGTATCTACCAACCGGAAAACGTGAACGCCAGATCATTCCCCCTTTTGCTCTGGGAAAAAGGAAGAAAAGTTGTCAACAGCACTGACGCATGTGCAACCAAGATAGCTCACCTGCAGTGGCAGCAAGCTGTTGTAATCCAGCCCGATCGCCCGTCGAGAGCAACAAGAGCATCAACACGCTCAGATCGTTCG
>JBBPQJ010000185.1:0-11146 GCA_038092415.1 Xerocomus tenax
GCGATGGTGCGTGCTATCATCCTCCTTGCCCCTGGTAGGTGGTGGAACACATACGCGAGGTGTGGGCGTGTCATCACCATCAGCAGTCGAGGACACGAGCAAAGTGCAAGCACAGCCACGAGTGCGGAATGTTCACACGTTCACTCCGCTCTACCGTGAGTCTCCGAGTTTTTCTGACAATGATGACAGACTCAACGATGCCAACAGGAGAGGTCGAGGTGCGACTCTCGACAATGAATAAGCGACCGGCGTGGAGGTTGACTGCAGTCTGCGCCGTCCGAGGTGCACCCTAATTCTAGGCGTACATCGCACAATCGTACACCACCACTCCCACTCCTGCAACCGCTGTCAACCATGTACCCCACGCACCATGCGAACAAACACTACGCCCTGTTGACCATCGAGTACTCGAACAAGGCACCGGGCACAATGTATGCCGTCCCCACCCTGAAGGCCTGACGGCCAATGGGTTCCTGCAGTACCCGCGGATCGTGACGACACTGCTCCAGCCAATGCGAATGAATCTCTCGTCGGTGTACAAGAAACCGCGGTCATGGCAGCACCCCCACTCGAACCATCCTGCCCCCTGCGTCGCACAATCATGGGTCCATTCAACACACTCAACATTGTTCTCGCGCTCACTTATACGTGGCCTCCATTTGACTTGTACAAGTTATATAACATACCGTGACTGTACAATAACAGTTGACTTTGCCTTGCCATTATACATATAATCTGTTCCAATGTAAACAAGGTTCCTGCTGAATCCTCGGCTGCATGTTTAGCTTAGAAAGTTGTGCTTCCACTCGAGAAAGTTGCGCTCCCATCCGAGAAAGTTGCGCTCCCGCTTGAAAAATTGTGCTCCCGTTCGAAAAAGTTGCACTCCAGTCAGAAAAAGTTGCGCTCCCATCCGAAAAAGTTGCGCTCCAGTCAGGAAAAGCTGTGCGCTGATTGAAAGTGCATTTGGACCCTCATAGTTCAGCGGCTTACTGAGCGCCGCACTTCCAGCCAACTGTCGCGTCTTCTCTAAGCCTCAAAGGAATACAATACTTTCAAGCCCTTCACCTACACTTTTGAGCGACTTGTGAAGGGCTGGCTCGGTGGCCTATGCGATCAGGAATATGCAGAGACTAGCCCTATCGTCTGGGCTGCCATCCTGAAAGTAAAGGAGATCACCCGTCTGCACCGCCATGTTGTCGCCCCGACGACCCATGCGTGAGGCTGTACAGACACTGAACATTGTGCGCAGGCCTGAAAGCAGCTGTGGTGGAATGGGATGGACCGTTTTGTTCAACCGGTTGCCTTCTACCTGCCGACTCGTACGGTGACCTTGGCTCTGTCTGATCAGGGGTGGTTGCAGTTGGGCCGTACTTGCCACCGTCTGCACATGCCAAACGATCGCGGCCGCCTTGTCGCCGCTGCAGGACTCCTGGGGTGAGGCGTATGTACGATTGAAAATGAGGGCGTACGGTTTGTGGTGGCGAATATCACTTCACATTTCTTGCTCTAGATAGTTTGTTCCGCCTCGCCCAGCCGTCCTCGTTGCAGGTCCTGATGAACGAGCGGTGTGGATCTTTCGGAATATGTGACACATTGCTTTGGCATCACTCACCTGGTCGCCTTGGTGACCCAATGACGCACGTTGACCTGAGTAGCTTGGAATGATCCCAACACATCAGAAAGTCCCAGTATTGAATAGTTTGGGGTCAGTCTGGCCGAAAGTCCGCGCACGAGTTTTGGGGCACTCACGCGGTGTGCATGGGCAGAGTTCTGGGGCGACGTGGCGGCTTGATGCTGACGCGGCATCTGCGGCATGCGAACCTGCCTCCTAACGGAGGGACTCGTAGCTTTTTTTTTCTTGAAATACACTGAAACCCAGCGTTTTTACCCAACAATTCAGTGACTCGCTGAAACTCATTGCGCATCCGGTCGCTGAAATTCAATGCAGGAGAAGATCCAGCGACTCAATGAAATCAATTGCATCAATATTCAGCGGGGTTTCCACTGAATTTTGGTCAACCGCTGTATAATACGCTAAAATGAACTACGTTTACTATTCGCAGTGAGATAGCGGCGAAATGAACGGAAATAAACCGTTTGTTTTTGAAAAGGGTGAGAAGTTCACCAAGAAACAACCCAGACTGCTTTCTTGCGCAGTCTGGATTGGCATGGGCAAGGTCGAGGGTGCTGTCGATGTCTTCGCGATCAAGGATGTGAGGCCGACCGCGGGCGTTCTGCGCATGGTTGGCAAAGTCTCCAGTCCCCTTCCAAAGCTTGCCATAGAACCTGCGTTCCGAGAAGCCGCAGCAGTCCAAGCTCGTGAAGCCCGATGGCAGCTTCGCATCCTGAGTGACCCTGCGATTGTGCATGCTGCTGATCTAGCGATAAGAGCTATCGACGGTAGGTGCATAATTTGCAATCATACTCGCGACTGCCGCTGTCTGTTTACTCAAACGGCGCCAATTGGGCATGGTGCGCTCGGGCAGTCGGGCCTTTACAGCTCTCGCCGTGCTCGTGAGGTCGCATGTGGCACTTGAGCCGCCGTCACTCCTTGTGACGCCGTGCGTAGTGAGTCGGCGGCCACAGGTGGGCCTCCCCTCTCTCCCGAGCGTCTCCCGTCGCCTCACTAGGTCACTCGCCTGGTCATAGCGAGAGTTTCTTCGCCCTGCTGATGTGTTGCTGCTCCTGTCGCCACACAAACCCCATTTCATTCGCACACTGCTGTAATACAACGTCTTTCAAATGGCCTGCAGAGGGCTCATTCCATGCCGAAGCATCAACGCAATTGCTCCAACACGTCCTGAGACCGTTTGCGAGTCTCCACTTCGCTGCCAAAAACCCAGCAACCAGCCTTCTAAGAATTTAGTGGCTGCCTTGACTTCCTCAATCCGCGTGTTAGAAACCCAGTCTACTGTGACCGCACGCAATCTTAGAAAGTCGCAGCGTGCTGTCACAACAAGCTGAGGGGAAACAAGCACGTTAGTGCGGTCCGCAAGAAGGAAACTATAGAGGCATGCATACCCAGCTGATAGCGAGAGCGGACAGATGTGCTGTCGGGCACTCGATGGTTTTCCACGGGGAGTTCATGGCGTCGGTAGTTGCCTCGATGAACCCAAACCAGCCGGGGGATGAGGCATTGAACATGCCTTCCTGCAGTAAATTAGTGAACTCGGCGTTGTGAAACCACCGGCCCTATATAGCGTTCAGCGCGGCGACAATACCGGAAGGTTGCTTTCCAAAAGCTCACCGGACGGAAGCCGCTTTCGTCCTCGATGATTTCATGAAGTATCCCGAAACCCCAGTCCTCATTTTTCGTGAACGCCCATTCAAGCTTTGCTTGCGTTGCGGAATCGAGCTGATCCGGAAAAATGCCCTTGTGCAGACCAGAGGGCTGGAGAAGGTGGCGAGAGCATTTCCACAGGTGGTGGTAGATGCGATCCGGAATGCACTGTAGCTAAAATATTGGACATATAAGTGAAATCTAGAAAAGAAAAAAAAAGGATTGACAGACTTCGTTGCGGAAGGCTCGCATGAAATCGGCGTCTTTCGTATCAGCGGGAACTCTTTTTTCGACGACTTGGCGACCCCCCGGACAATCAGGTATCCGGATGGTGACATTGCCTGTTGAAATGGTTGAACCGAAGAGAATATTAATTGTGGAGAAATGTGCTTACAATTTTCTGCCTGCATATGCGGCGATCTTAACATCCGCCGGAACCCTGCATTGTTTATGATCCGATCCAAGAGAATGCCGGTTGGTCCATCTTTACCGATCACATTGTTGCACGCATATATCCACATGTCGCTCGATGCGTCCATAAAGATATACGCAAGGCGATGTGCGCCCTCCTGTACGAGAGAATCAAGGAACATATCTATGGCAAAGTCAACGACTTTGGAGGACGGGGTAAGCTCTCTACTTACTATCAGCACTACTTGGGTGGTTTGCTGCGTAGTTGTACGCAGGCGGCACTAGACGAAGGCTGCCTGGTGGAGTTTGTGTCGCTGGGACATTGTCCGTAGTATGGTAGATTGGCGGGTATTCCGACCCGACTTGCTGTTGCTGTTCCCGGGGTTGGATATATAGGTCGTCAGGCTGGACAGTATGCGGAAGTGGCTGGGTAGCAGACCCAGCATGGAAGAAATATTCTTCACGAAGCTCTGAGTCAGGAGCCACTGGCAGGGAGTATCCCGTGGTCTGGTTCGGATGAACCGCGGCGGGCTGGCCAAGCTGGTCAAAGCCATCCAGCAGCTCGCTGGGGTGCAAGTGTGGATGCCGGAAGTATTGGGATGGGTAGGGTCGGTCGGGGGCGAAATATGCCGACTCTCCAGGCGGGCAGTAGAGCTGCTGGCTGTTAGCATGCATCATCGCCTGGTTGTGAAAGGAGTTGTATACGACCACCCGATGATGGTCTTCAATCTCCCGCTGCAAGTCAGGAAGGGTCGACTGCCAGCTTTGATAATCAGAGCCATTGTTAGCTGGCACGTCGTCCGGTAGAGGAGGCTGAGGAAATTCCAAGTCCCAGTGGGCGGACATGGAGCCAATGTATGAACTTGAGCGAGCGAATGCGACGCTGCCTATCAAACAGATATCGGTTTGTGGGTAGGGCTTCAACGGATCTCCGAGTCGAGGCACCACTGGGGAAGTAAGGTTTTGTTCAATAATTGGCATGCGTTGCCCTGCCTTCCGACTCAACGGCTGTCGAATAGAGTTCTTGGCAACGGTCTCCTGCGCTGCGACCCCTTACTTTCCCGGGTCGGGAGCTAATAGAGTCTTATCACGGCCATTGAATCATCTCGGGAAAAAAATGATACCCCCTGCGCCGTCACGACCACATACCTTATTACGAGCACGCCGTGATTGTACGTTTAAGCTGGAGTGGGAGCGTAAAAAGAATGTGATCGTAGTGACAAATTTAGTACGGTACTTCTTTGTGTGAACATATAGGCATAGTACGTACTACTCCCGCCCATGATCGAAAGCGCTGAGGGGACGCCATGTGGGTGGTAGTGGCTTGAAGCGTCCCCCGTGCTCAGTAACGAAAGGCAAGATGATAGGGGAGGAGCACGGTGTGGGCTAGATAACATTGCCCTCATCTCAATCGGCGCCCGGTGAGCACGCGCTCCACGACGCGCGGGAGTGCTTCCTTTCCAGAGAGTAAGTGTTAGCGTGCGCGTGAGCCGGACCTAACGAACGAGCTAGTGAGCTCCAGTCGAATGTAATGAACTGTATTGTTACTGTACCTAACGAGCGAGCTAGTGAGCTACAGGTACAGTAAGTATATGTTATGTTGTATAAATAGAACGTAGTGCTTACCTCCAGTCGAATGTGATCGACTGGAGGAAAGCGGGTACGCGAGGCGAACACGTAGGGTATCGTCCGAGCGTACCAAATGAGGAAACGTAGAAAAATATTAACTACTACGAACGGCTGTATCTCCAACAGTAAGCACTGATCTGCATAACTGCAAAACCACCTCACCGCTAAACGGTCCTTTGGGGGCCATTTGAGCATTCTGATTGACCGAAATGTGTCAAAACGAGACAAACTTAGCTAAATGGGGACTCATCTTCCTAATCGGGAAACAAAGTCTTTGATGCGGCAAGGTTGAAGGCGAACGAGGGCGGGCAGATGCAGTTGAGGTGAGGTAAGGAATGCCGCAGTGACAGCGAGCGGTGGGGACTTGTAAGGGCGATGGTGAGGCCTGTGAGGGATGAGGGCGAACAGAAAAGAGCACGCGTCCCGTCAAAATTTTGCGGACCACTCTGCAACGGGCTGCAAAATAGCCATTCCCTATGGAACGGTAAACGCCAAAAAATTCCGCAATTTTTTTTAGACCCCGCGTGCTCGGTTTTGGAGTGGTCGCGCGAGATTTTCAACGAAGTTATGTGCGATTTAAATGGTATGGAATAATGGAAAGAGTAAGCACTGTATGCGAAGATCAGTACATGTGCCTAACCCTAGGATACATGCGTGCTACTAAATGGAACGATAACGTACTTGGACAGGCGTGCCCGCTCGCTCATGCAATACGTGAATAGGCACGACGGTCTGTGAACATCATGCCATGGGCGTATTCAAGCGCTCGTGCGGCAGTCGTGCTCGCACAAATGTACTACGGAGCTAGGTACAACGGCAGACCAATGCTGTCCAACGATGTGGGGCTTGGGTGAAGCCGAAAGGTTTCCAGCCTGAGGCTGGCCCTGCCTCACAGTCTGCGTGGCCGTCGCTTCAAAGATGTGCAGGCAACTAGCGTCGAGTAAAACAAATAGCCGCCAGTGGCTGTTTGTGACTGAGAGAGGGAGAGGTGGGTCAGTGGCGACAAAAGAGGCTGCTAGGAGCCTGCGCTCTCAGGCTGCGAGAGGAAAAGAGACACTGCCTCGCTTCAACGCTTACGCGCGGATTTCACCCTGTGCCGCTCCATGTCTCCGCTTACTCAGGCTACCACCTGTGAGGATAGGTAGTCATATTAATGCAGGTAGTTTGTCACAGGTCAGTGTGGCCCAGTGTTTGAAGTGCCACAGGCGGGCCATCTCCGCCACATCCATGACTTGTGGCGAGCCCACGGCAAAGCCATAGGCCATGAACATGGCGGTGGCCGTCCCGCGATGTGGCGTGGTCAACAATGTATAAATATGGTTCTTTGCATTCTTTCAAAATCGTATCGCTGGGATTCGCTACTAAGCTTAGCCGTTATCACAATTCAGCCTCATGCAAGCGACTGTTCAGCAATTTTGGTACGATTCTGACGAAACTCCGTTCTCGCCTTGCCCCTCGGCACATGCTGGATCTTGCCCAGCTGCGGATGCATCTCCGTGATGAATATATGCTGAAAACAACCCCTCGCGAACGCCTTAGACGGAAACGACACCTTGCGTCCACGGAAAAAATTTCGGCGCGTGCATCCACACCCATTGGCCATTCACTGCCACCTGGGCCTTCACTCATGTCGAGTCTTGACATCCCTGAGCCATCTACTGCATTCATCGCATCTACTCCGCCATCTTCCAAACCAGCCGACTCAGATAATCACACTATAGCAATTCACCCGCCAGTCCAGGCTGACGATAGTGAGGCCAAGCATCTTCTACCACCGGATGACTTGGACGACGATTCAGAGACCAATTCTTTGGAGTCAATTTCTCAAGCGTTGCAAGAACGAAGCGAGCTCGACGACGTGGGTGACGACCATGATTTCACACTCCCATTTGAAAAAATCCGCCTCGAAGACCTATTTAATTTTGCGAACTCAACCTGGGTTGAGATTATTTCGAAGACATCCATGAAATCTCTTGACGAGGAATTGGAGTTGTACGAGTTGGTTGACATGGATGCCGATGGCGAGGCAGATGATGAGGATGTTATTGACGATGCTATGCTCTCGCGGTAGTTTGTCGCTTCGTTACTTGTCTAAGCGTTCGCTTCCTACAATCAAGGCCTTGTCTATGCGATTTTGACAGACCGACTCTACCTACGATTGTACATTTTCAACCACGCCACATCGTGCGAACGCCACCGCCATGTTTCATGGCTATGCCCCCCCATTCGCGGCTTTGTGGCTTTCCACTGGCATGCCCGTGGCACTTCAAACACTGGTTCACTCTAGGACTACACCTCAGTCTGGACTGGCACATTCCTCCCACGCTCCCATTCCATATGTTCAGCGGTCGCCGTGCTGCCGTACCTCACCTGTGCATCCAGGTACTTTGTGTAAAATCTTTCTGTCTCGGGTATCTTTTGCCGGTGGACAAGATCTTGAAGCATTCCCTTGAGCGCAGGGAAGCTGGCCAAAAATGGATATGTTGTGGTATCGACCCCAGAAGCATAGATACGCAGACAACGGTCACCAACGTCCCGCTCCGGGAACGTAACGGAGAACGATGTCGCTTGACTAAGATCAGCCAGGATAGCGATGTATGGAAGGGGCGTCGAATTCAAAGCAACGTCTTCACCACCTATGTTTTTATGTCTTCGAGTAATGTCGTGCAAAGCAGGCTTGGAATCCTTTGATTCTCGGGCCTTGTCAGAAATGAAGATCTGTGACATCCGTTCCTTCGGCAGCAGAGACCCAGGCTCGCTCTTGAAGTAGATGGGTATTACCTTGTCGATGCGAGGTTGTTGTTGGCAGCACTGCACTGCACTTGACCTCTGCCAGTGGCGCAATGTCCACATATTCAAACTAAGTGGTGAAGTTATCAGAGTCGATGTTATGGCCATAAAAACGAAAGACAGACGGTAGTTCTTCTCCTGTCTTTGATCCGGCAATGTTTGTGTCCATGCATACCCAATGGGAGAAATTCAGGTACGCATTTTCAAATGTCTTGCGTGCAAGGGATTCCCTGTTCCATATCTGTGATCCGAATATAAATTCGAGCCAATCTACAACGGGGATCATCTGACAGTCGATGAGATGCTCGTCCCACGCCGACGGAAACGTGGTGACCTCGCCCTGCCGAGTGCGGATGAACAAGTCCTTGGCCAGAAGCCAGAGGAGCCGGCTAGCCAGTTCACCACGCTGGCCCATGTCGATCATGCCAGCATTGATGAGGTTCAACAGCTTTTTCAGAGATTCTTCCAGAGCTCCAGTCTCGCGGTGCAGATTCGTCGCGGCCACGCACGACAGGATCGGCTCGGAGGGGTAGCTCGTGAACCTCCAAGTGCGGTCCAAAGTTGTCGCAAGACAGATGCGCAAATGACTCGCCACCCCGTTTTCTAAATGCTCGACCGAATCCGGGTGGCCAAACGTGACGTTCACTGCAAAACGTTGCCCCAATACTGCGAGCACTTGATCTGTCTTGCTTGGATCGTATTGTTTACCACATAATTTCTCTGATGCGGTCTCGAGCACTGTACTTGGCACCCCAACTGCACTCTTCAGCGATAGCCATCTGTTGGATGACAACTACGTTGGTAAGCAGTCGGAAAACAGGGAAGGAGCAGTACAAGGGTCGTCCAAAGCCCGCGATGTTCTTAGCCAGGGAAACATTCTCGAGATCAATGTTTCCAAGTGGTGGTGCGCCTTGATCCCATCCCAGTTGTGTGTAAGGCGGGAAGAGTTTCTCGCCTTGAATAGCAATACGATGGGAATTATCTGGGGGATAGGTATGTCGAATGATCGTATCAATAAGGATTTGCCACACTGACGTATCTTATTAGGAGGCGAAAAATCTGCGACTTTGGACGTCGTTGAAGCAAAAACGACCCAGACGCCATGGTCCTTCGTGCCGAAATGTGAATATTCTTTCACAACCCTACAGAAAACATCTGCTGGTCGATAATCCCGTTGAGGTGCGGTGAGGAGGTGTGCCTCGTCAATTGCAATCACCAATTTTGGTGCATTGGAGCGCTCAGGGAAGATCCTCTTGAGGGAAGCAGCCATTTTCAGAAAAGAACCCTGAAGAAGCTGAGTGAGTTCAGGTTGAGGAAGGAGACGATCTCTGTCTTTCGGTCCTGAGCCTATAGTTCAGTTAGTGATGTGTTCAGATAGCAGAGATTACCTGAAATGAAGAGCTTTGCAAGCTGTTGAGCAGTTCTATCAAGATCTGTGTCCGTATCGCTGACGTTCGCTTTATCATCCTGCGGAATAGAAGCAACCTGTGGTATTTCACTGAGCTGTTTATCGATGACGATGCCAAGATCACCATGAGCCTGCAGAAAATTGTCAGATCACAGGAGACCTGCAGAACAATTATATCCAAACCTTTCCATAGTTATGGACAAGTTTTTTGAAGAAATCGTCCCTGGCACTGGACTCCGGGGGGTCCGACATGTCGCACATCTGTCTGACCCAACGCATCACACTTGCTTTGGCGCTGCGCGTAGCGTGACTCGTCGAGAGATATTCCCCTACCGTATGGAAAAGAGCGATGAAGAAAGCGTAGCAGTACGCCATGTATACTTTTTCACTGGGAAAATGAGTGGCCAAGATCTCCGACGGGATCCTGTCTCGGGGAGGAAAACTCAGTTTGTCGTCCCTGTCGCGCAGGTTCATGTAAATTGTTACGACGTCCTTATTGCCTAACTGAGGATGAATTTAGTAGCGTATATAATAATACGGTGGTGAAAGGTGAGGAGCTACCTCGGTTAGCATCCTTGATTTGCCTGTGCCCGAGCTCTGGACGATGGAACAGAACTTGGCGTAATAGCTGTGTTCCCGGAATGACTTTTCATTGTGTGTCAAATACTCGTAGAAGCCGTCCACAGCGGCCCCATGATACTCTTCCTTGAATGGTTTCGACAGAATTTGATGTACATCTAGCAAAATTAATCAGTTGCGGTGTTCAAAGAACCTAGGAGCACTAACTTTTGACAGCCGGCTCTGATAATTTCTGCACCGATCCCGGTGCTGCGAGAATGGCTGGCAAAACGATCGACGAATAAATAGTTGACAGTGGACACAGATGCCAGTGGACACGTACCAAGGTTTCGAACCTTGCTGTATGATTTACGCTCCCAAGCATAGGAGAGCATATCCCGCAATTCCTCATAGGTGTCCACAAGCGTTTGTGCCGCTATCAACCCAACAAATTTGGAGTCTAGCTCTCCGTTCGAAGTCTCAATCACGTAGCTGAGAAGGAGCCACAACATTTGCGGCCCAGAAAAAGCATTGAACTTCTGGGCGGCCTTGTTCACAGCCTTGTCAAGTTCTTCATGTTTAGCGTCGCCGAAACGATCAGGCAGGATTTCGAGGGACATGTTGGTTCCTGTTAGTATGAGGGACCTTTGGGCAAAATAATAGAATGTCACACCACTCTGCAAAATGTCACACTGCTATGTGAAATCCAACAGCCCTCCAGGCAAACCTGGACCCGTCTGCGTCGCCTTTGTGTTTACGCTGCATTCAAGTGTTCTAGCTAATATTTTTACTAAACTTTTTGTCTCTCTGTCACGTTACGTTCAAGCGCCTTTCAGAATGTTTGTAGAGAACTATTTGGGTTCGGAGACATCAGTAAGAAGGAAAATTCTCTGCAGATGTGCGATAATTACATAGCTGCAGTTATCATACGAGAAAGTCAATTGAAGTGTGCGTGTATGTTGACCACTGCAATGGGAATATCCGCGCACTGTCGGGGTGGTACGTCAAGCGAGTCGTCGGACTCGTCGATGGTTGAGGTGAGGCGGCAGATGGTGCGTTGACCTGGTGGG
>JBBPQJ010000186.1:0-11131 GCA_038092415.1 Xerocomus tenax
CCTCCTCGAGCCACCACTCACACCCCGTCCAGTTCATCTGGAACTCGCAGGACAGAGTTGTCCGTCGATTCTGCACGTCGTCATGGCCCTGAAACCGTCCCGTTGTACGTTCGAACCCGTGGTATAAGCATGAGTACCAAGAGCGATGGTCACGATTCTGCTGCGGAGCAAAACTTTGAATCCGAATCCTGGCAGCCTCTGAAAAAGGTGGGCGATAAAATCAGGAAGGGCTCTGTTAAAGGCAAAGAGCAAGCACGACAATCCCGTCGTCCCGGTGACCTCAAACTTCCTGCTCGCAACCAGCTGCCAGCTTCCCCAATAACTAACGTGCCAATCCAACATCCTCAGCCAATTTTACGTGATGATCCTCGCCGATTGCATTCTACGACTTCCCTTCAGTCCTTCCCGAGACATTCTTCCCTCACAGACGTCATATCCGGCCGTGTCAGGAGTGGCAGCCTTGGGTTGCAGGCCAACCCTGGAAATAGAGGCTTGCTGGCCGATACGATTCAGCCAACAGTGAGGGACAGCTAGATAGTTGGATCGTCAGGCAAAACTGAAATTTTGCAGTCATTCCAAAAGGAGATCTCCATCGCTGTCGTGGGCACGCCTGGTTGTGGAAAGTCCACGTTCGTCTCAGAAGACGCAAGAGCTTACGGTGTTGAAGATCTCACTACGCTTTTCGCCATGTCGGGAAGTTCAATATCTACACCCTTTCGCTGTAGGTAGTCGACATAGTCGTTCTTCGGACCATTCCTCACGTTTTTCAGACACCAGGCGACTCGACTGGGTAAAGCAACGAGAACCCCCAAGCGTCTCGATTGTCATTCATGAATTGGACATAACGAGGTTGACTTCACCCCCTCGAGTAGATGGTATCTTTGTGTGTTACGACAGTGCGGATGTATCATCATTCGTTCCTATCTCCGACTTTCTCCGTAAGTCGAATGCCATTGTTAACCTTTCCATTCTAGTTGCTCACCAGTCACTTTTAGGGTTGATACAACCATTGAAGTATTCTATTATTGCAGTTGCTCTGAAATCGGATCTCCCAGTAGCTGTTGATCCCCAGACTTCCTTGAATTTATTCCAGCAGCATGATGTCGGCCTTGTGCAAGTGAATCGTGTTGGGGACGTAGGGAAGATGAGAAAAGCATTCAAGTTTCTGTTGATGTCAATTATCAGATTACCGAGTGAGTGTTTGGATGTCATGCTAAATGTTCGCACTTTAATTGTGTTGCGTTTGCAGATGCAGACCTCCGAAATCCTGCATCACCGGATGCATTAGTCTCCCCATTATCATTCGAGCATCGAGGGTCAACCTCGGGGACGCCTACCGCGTCTTCTTCTGTCCCTTCTGTCCGCACTATGTCGCAGGCAAGTTCCTTCCGACTTTCACCAACGTCTACCCTCCCATCATCACCGCCTCCACTGGCAACATCACCGACGCGTGCCCGCTCAACGTCAGATTTATTTTTGGAGCACGAGAAAGCTAGGTCCCGCACCTCGAGTGAACGCAAATTATCAAATGCACGGAGTGTCACCAGCCTTGTGGCAAGCAACAGCCTACACTCACCTCCCGTATCATCTCCACAGCCAGTAAAAAGTGATCCACTGAATGGACTTGAGGACGACGATCGTCACGTAACAAAAGAGAAAGAACCGTGGGTTCCCCTTTTCTGCTGAATCTTGCTTTCCACTAAACTTACCGCTGAAAAGTCGATCAGTTCAATATGCCACCCTGGACGAGCTCCTTGATAAGCTCCTCTTTCTTGCAGTCAGCGGGGATGGTCAGTTCCCGAAAACACCATGATTGTATTTTTTTTTATGCTGATACTTAGATCCGACTTTTATTGCGCATTTCTTGCTCACTTATCGGAGATTTGCCAGCCCACGAAGTATCTTGTTAGCTATGCAGAAGCGCATGCGACAACTTGATAATTCATTAGGTGATCCTATGTTTGCTAGTTATGCTCAGATGAGGTGAGTTAGTCAATAACCCATTGCAAGCGTTTTATCACTCCTAATGTGCAGGATCTGTCTTTTGCTCGAGACTTGGATACATACTTATCCACAAGATTTCGCTGCTCCGGGCGCAGCAGGTGCTTTGAACGCTTTAGTGAAATCCATCATTGGGAAGACCTATCTTTTGCATTACGGGTCCGACATTGTCCCTTTTTTGGAACACCTTTCCAACGTCGTTGATTCCGATTCAGCCTGGGCACACAAGGCTGACCACCTGCTGGACGATGCTGACGATCCGTACAGTATATCAGACAGCGAAGATGACTCATTGGCAGTAATGACGGATTCGACATCGCCCAATCTATCTTCTTCGGTACCCTCTCATGAAAATTCGACTGGCTCGAATTCAAGAGAACGTAAACAAAGCTTGCCTTTGAGTGCAAAGGCATTGATTTTGCCCATCACCTCGCCGCACCCACCAGACGTTGGCGAGATTCATCCAAAGCAGCTCCTTAAAGAACTGTATCGCCAGTCATTGGAGTTACAGAACTATGATTGTTCCGACATTGCCGAAGAAATCACTCGTGTTGAAGCCAAGCTATTCCTGGAAATTGAGGTATGTTGATGTACTGGGTATGCTCTACCTTTGACACATTTCTCTTATAGCCAAGACACTGGCTCCGATTTACGCTCATTCCTGGTCGTAAAGATCCTGAATCCGACTCTATCTCGCGCTTTAATGCTATTTCAAACCATCTTGCGGACTGGTAGGTGCAAGAGGCGTACATCTTTTCCACACGTAACCATTTCCGTAGGGTTGTCTCTCTAATCTTGTGTCACGACAAGCCCAAAAATCGAGCAAGGCAAATTGAGAAATTCGTCGATATTGCTCATAAACTTCGTGCTTTGAACAATTATTCTGCTCTTCGCGCATTCGTTGCTGGGATCAACAATTCGACTTTTCAAGGCGACGATACGATGGAGATATTCAAAACTAAAACACCAGATCACTACAAAAACCTTTTGTCCTGGGATGTTCTGCTCCAACACAGGGGAGCCCACCAAGCCTATCGTCTGGCGCTGAAGAACACTAAAGGAGCCTGCATTCCCGCTTTGTGCGTGCCCATGTTGAACGACTGTGAACAACTTAAGTTAATGTCTCGCAGGGAAGTACATATATCGGATCTCATCCGTGCTCATGAAGGAAACCCAGATGTCAGCGCTAGCGAGGTGAACAAAATTCACTGGGGAAAGTTCAACATGTTTGGGAGATTCATCCAAAGCACAACGCATTGCCAACTGCAGTGCCAATTGACATCTGATTACAACTTTCCAGAACGACCCAAAATTAGGAATATGGTGTTCAATGAATATGTGATGCCGGAGGAGGTCGGGATTTTTTCTTTGGTTTTAAGACCCTGAACTGAATAACTCTACAGATGCAGGTTTCCAGAATGGCGCCGGTTTCAGATTCGGACATTGTTGATGAACCATTTAGATCCAGCCTACCTCGGTCGACCTCAAGGGAAGACAATCACTTCACCCAGGGAAGAGATACTGCTCTCATTCGCAGATTATTTCAGTGGTGATCCGAGCTGTGGCTTCTATTTGTACTCGGAAATTTACTTGTATCGCCAATTCTTCCGCCTTGGTTACTCTTTATTATGTTGTCTAACATCTATCATCGGATACCCTGTTGCATACGTACTATTACCATCACTGACTGGTTGTTTTACCTGACGCACTGTATGATATTATGCGCCCTCGAAACAGATGCTTCATTCCTTGATAGAATCGAGTCGACAATACTTGTATTGTCCGTGCATGGAGACAATAGGTTGGCGTGAACCCTTGTATCTCTAAGCGGTAGCGATGCGCCGTTATCCGAGAACTTGCCGAGAACAATGACTATACACAACAAGCACTCCAAATCCAGCCTGGCCCCTGCGTTTATAAAGCTGTAGCCTTCATGGCCAATAACTCATATCCTATTCTACCCATCTTATTCCCTAGGGCCTGCAGTGCCGGCTTACTTGCAGCTGAACCTTAGAGCAGGACTCATTTATCTCTTCTTGGTGCTATAAAATCTTATCACAACCATGCTCACCCACATCTCGAAAGGCACTACTTTGTACCTCACGCCCATTTTGATGCTTGCATCTTTATTCCTCATTCTTTTTGCGTACCTTGCACCAGTGGTCATGCTGCATAGTCAAGTATCACTCTTAACGGTGATGCCATCTTCGGTACTCACACAACCCGGGTCAAATAAGGCCGTGGATGGCCCTAGTATGTTTCTAGGGATGCTAGGTAGGCCCTCAGTCATCGAGTGGATAATCAAGCACTCATATAGTCACAGGGTCTTGTACCAAGCCAAACAATGCGGCGAGTCTAACTTGCACGTCGCCCTCAATCTCGCCCGTTTACGGTGCGTGGTTTCTCGATTGCCTGTTGACGCGAATATGAACCTAGATTTATGGGGTAGATGCTTCGGTGTTCACCTCAAACACACCTAGTAGTGTTTTGGGAGCACCTCCCACTATTGCACCAGTCTTTCTCGCAATATCGCTCGCATTTTCTCTCGTTTTCTTCATCACGTTCACTGGAATCTCGTTTCGACATCTCATGGGCAAGGCAGGAAATGTTTGGGAGAATCCAATGATGCAACGGGTCTCTGCATGGATTGGCATATCGTCCTTCCTCATCGGTATGCAATGCAATGTTGTATATTGATGTTTCGTGCTCAAGTTTGTGTTCAATAGGCTTGGCGTCTTTCCTCATCATTCGCATGTACTTTGGGAAGGCAGCAGATGATTTTAATCAGAGCATCCAAGGCCAGGGAACAAACGGTCCTCAACTCATTGCAAGCACAAGTAACGCATTTACGAGTAAGTTGGTCATTTTCGAGATATATCTAGATTGACACCATGAATTCTGCCAGTGATATGGGTTGGTTATGCATTCTTTGTTGTGCCAGTAGTGGTTTCATTGGCGAAACTACACGTCCTTGGAACAAAATGAATAGTTGCCTTGCGGCTTAGAGTCATGGTGCAATTTTGGACACTTGGCATGATGCTATGTACTTTATCTACCTTTCACGACGCACGAAAAAAAGGCTCTAATCGCCGCTTCAATAGTTTGCCATATATACATATAGCCTTTTCAGAAGTTGATCTTTTCTCAATACTAGTGCACTACAACGTGAGTTTCAATTGTTCTCTCCTGCTGCACACGCGATGAGCGTTGTATAATCAACCACTACTGGCACCTCTTAGTCGACTTGATACAGTTGCTCCGGCTTCCGTATCACTGACATTACCGACTCTCTGATCCTTGTTATTTCATCATGCCTCTCATTTCACAAGCTAACATGTATCATTTCCAGTCTGCGATCCGAGCTGCCAGTGCTTTGCCACTCCTCCCGTATATCCTCCATGGCATACTTCTCGCTGCGAGGATCTTGTTCCTCAATAACATCCTCGCTATTGTTTTTATAGTTCACATGTATAGGCTCAGATTGGGCAATTGGCCATTAATGTTACGATATTCGTTCAATCGACTACCACCGTGAACTGCTGTCATCTCATGAGGCTGTCGTATCGTCAACCGGACGTGATTCCCTGAAGGCCGTCCATCACTTAAACGGTCCTTCAACGAGGTTGTACAAGCCATGCCCGCTCAACAACCGGTAATCTCCTTTGCGAGCGATATGTTGAGGAATTGGGCGCTGAACAAGTCACAAGTATCAGTCCCAGCAGTTTTAATCACATTTGCCATGTCAGAAAACGAGGACCTGCTTACTTTCACGGATAGATGGTACCAATTTGTGAAAAATTTCGCAGGTGAAATGCAATTAGTTATGCCATTTATTGAACTTGAATTTACAGTGCCGAATTCCCTACCTCGAAATTGCGTGGTCGAAAAAGCCGATCGTTCGGTTAACACTCACCATTCTACTTATGATAGACATCTTGTCTGATGCGCTTATACTGTCTTGTTTAACTTTGTGGACCAACCTGGGATAGGATTACAACTTCAGTGGTATAAGCAATTGGGATGTGCTCAAAGTTTGGCCAGGTGGAGCGGCTGCGCTTCATTCACAAAAATGCCCGCGGCGCCCATCCCACTACCCACGCACATGCTCGTACAAAGTATCTTTTCGTTTCTGCGACGCAATTCAGCCAATCCAGTCACTACTTGACGCAAACCAGCTGCGAACAGATGCAATCAGCTGAGTGAAGGATTCATGATCGAAGGGGTTTACTCATTCCGAGAGGGTGTGTTACAGCGATCGCGCCACCACTGTGAGGATTGCTCAGATACTTTGTGACGGACGGATACGGAAAACATACTTGGGATTGATCCTACTCATTGGAATTCCAAGCTCCTCCACACAGTATGCGAATTGTGATGCGAACGCTTCGTTTATCTGCATAAATTGAGTCGTTTGTCCATCTGAAAATGAGAGATGAAATGTTCAGACCTCGTAGATGTCGACGTCTTCTTTCGACAGACCGAACTGGGATAAGACCTTTGGAATAGCCGCAATGGGCCCGATACCCATGTACCTTGGCTCGACACCTTGGTGTACTTGGGTTGATATTTCTCAATCATGCGAGCTCGAACAACGTACCGACGACCGCACATCCGACCCATTTGCCCAAGATTTCCATGCCTTCTGCTTGTGCCCGTTGTCTCGTCGTAAGGATGCACAGTGCGGCGCCGTCACCGATGCCGCTGGCGTTGCCCGCAGTGGTGTTCTCGCCCCAATCGGGAAACACTGGTTTCAAACCAGCGAGGGTTTCCTGGGTTACACCTGGACGAATAGTGTCGTCCACGGAGATGACAGATCCGCGGATTTCAATTGGAATGATCTCTTGTGCAAATATACCATTCTTGAGAGCCTGGTAGGCTTGATCGTGAAAAAGGACAACTTTGCGTAGCATGGTATAGATACCTGGCTGGCTCTGGTGTGCGAGATCAATCCATACTCGTCTTGCTTGCTGCGAGAGACCTTGTATGTCTGTGCGACCATCTCGGCAGTCCAACCCATAGGCTACGGTTGGACACTTTCAGTACCCACGAGGCGGTTGACTGGTCTCATACCTGGATGCAGTCGTGTGCTTGCGAGTTGTTGTCAACTGCCTCGGAAATAGTTGGGGTTGGGCGAGCGCTGATTTTCCGTTGTACCAAAGACAAATAGTTGCTCAAGGAGTGACTCACTTGAGTGTCATGTTCTCGACACCAACCGCGACACCGAGAGATATTTCCTTTGAGCTGATTGCATGGGCGATGCTCCGAATGGCCATGAGACCAGAGGAACACAGTCTGTTTACTGTTGATATAGGTACTCCATGAGGTATACCAGCAGCCAGGGCCGCCGCGCGGGATGCATAAGCAGGAGAGGGTGGATGGCAAGTTCCTGGCGACAAATCCGCGTTACACGCTCTAACCCCCGGGAGAATACTACTTACCGACACATATATCCTCTATTTTCCGGGGGTCAAGCCCTGTTTCTTTGAAGGTTGCCTGTAATAAGCTATATCTTGCCTTATGTGCGTCAACTAAGTGCGGGGCGCACCTTGTACAGAGCCTGCATGATTTCATCAACGGGTGTGTCTTTAAATTGGCCCTTCCGGTGTTTGCCCATCGCAGTACGCTTTGCAAACGTGATAACGACGTCGTCTGGATGTTTCTCTAGGATTGCGGCAGGACCTTGTCTTGCGCGCGTGGACATGACCCGCAATGCAGCTGTGGACAGTCTAGAGTGGAGAGTGGACACCAACATGGAGGACTCGGGCAAGAAGCGACGAGTCCAAGATCCGGCAATGTTTCAATCTCATGATGATGGTTAGCTTAGCTATGCGGGGCAACGAATGTTCTCATGGTCTACTTCATCTTTAAATACATCCCTAATTATCACGCCCAACTCCTTGTCCACCGGGCAAGGACACAAACTACTGATGAATGATACGAGTTTCCCAAAACTGAGAGAGCCCTGGAGTCTCGAAACGATCAAATCTCGTCCTACGTTAAATGTCGCGACGAGTCGCAATCTAGACACTGTTGCTGCGTGCACCGCTGGAGGGCTTTCTAGACTTTGCAATGATGGTATCGTAACAACTTCTGCAGACGTGATGAGCGAGCTTGGCTGCTCCACACGCTGGGCAGTTGACAATGTCTGTGGGGAACGGTGGTCAGAAACAAGTAACGGGCGACGCTGAGCGTGACATGCTTTGCTTGTCCTTGAGCCCTTTGTTGGCGCTGCGCATCGATTTTCGGGAATGGGAAATTTTACTTTTAGGTACGGCGAGGACTATTGCGGGAAGGAGGTCGAGGAGAGGCTGGAGCACAGGCAGCGCTAGTTTGAATGATGACTCCCGGGAAAGAAAGGCGGGGCGGGTCAGCCATGGCAGACCAAGGGAGAAAAGCGAGCGGGACTGATGAAGTGCAAGAGCAGCCATGGTGAGAGTCGAAACGGGTTCAAAATACAGCCACCTCCAAGTCTGCCCGTAACATCCATCTCCATCATGTTTAGATTCACGCGTCCTTTACTACAACAAGTCGTCAAGAAGACGACGGGGATTACTGGTCTCGCAGTTCACCCAAATCCGCTGCCGGAACTCACGGAAACATACCAATCTACACTCACATCGCTTTCCTCAATACCTTTTACGTCTGTCTACAGACAGGGTGTCGAGGCCCTTACAAAACACAAACTCAACGTCGTGCAGGGTGCAAATGGAGACATAGCTACAGTGGAGAAGCAACTGGACGAGGGACAGATTGAAGAGTCTCTGGATATTGCAAAGGACGAGCTGAAACTCGTTCAGAACATGTTGGAGTGGAAAGGGTAAGTTATCAGTGTTTCTGGGAGTGGCATGGGGCTGATTGCAGCACAGCTGGGAGACATTAGAGGAAAAGCCACCAGCGGGTCAGTGGGATTACTTTGGAAACGAGTCGAGGCCGTAAAGCTTCTATTATCCAAAGACGTGACTAAAAGGTTGTTGAATGTGAGCCAGTCCAATGCAAGTCTCGAATCCTCATGCGAACGTCGGCGAGTGGACTAGAATGAGCTGGCCAGGTTGCGCTGCACATAATCATTGCCGAGCTGGAAAATTTCAACGGTGAGATACTTGTACATGTACAAACGGACATGATGTACACATTCATGTGAGCGAAGACGGTAAGAGATTTTATCGCTTTCATACAACGTAACAGAAAAAACACTTTGTTTGATTCCAGTCAGCCGGTGCCAACACACAACAGGAATCATGCCGGAATGAAGCAAATGGAGCACTCGTCGAGGATTGTCTGAAGTGATTGCCTACGAAAGAGAAGGGAAGGCACTCTCATCATCGACATTGACTTTGGTAGAGGCAGCCGCGGAGCCGTTGGCGTAACCACGTCCCCTGCCGCCACGTCCACGACTGCCACGGCCTCTACCTTCACCTCTGTCACTGCCTCGTCCACGACCGCCACGTGAAGGGCGGTCGAAATGAACATCGATGTCGAGGAAAACCTTTTCTTTTTTCTCTACCTTTGCCCTTGGTGCAGACTTTGTCTAAGGAGGGGTAAGGAGAGAAACAAAAAAGAAGTGATGAGAGGGTACCTTTCCAGAAAAGTAGGATTCGCCTTGGCCCTTTTCGAGACGGGTAGCACCATCCCAGAGAGCGTTGTCGGCACCTTCATTGGCCTTGCGAGTCTCAAGTTTTGGAAGGAGTGCGGAATCCTTTTCTTTCTGCTGAGCAAGATACTGCTCGAGAGTAAGGGTGTGGTCCTCCTCTTCGAGTTCTCTGTCTCTTCTGCGCGCACTGTCTGGTTTGGCTGCTTCGGGGGACTGATCTGGAGCAGGCTCCTGAGAGGGAGCATCCCAACCGTTGGCAGATGCATCTGCGGGAGCTGCCCAATCGGTGGCAGCAGTATCTGCAGGAGCTGCCCAATCAGTGGCAGAGGCCTCTGCGGGGGCTGCCCAGTCATTCAAGCCGCCAGATTCGGCGGCGGCGTCGAATGTAGCGGCTTGTTCCGCTTTTAATTCGGCATTTGCGTCATCGCCGCCCCAACCGTTGTGTATTTTCTTATCTGTATCGCTGAACAGGAGATCAGGGAGAGAGGGGGGAGATGGGAAGAAACATACACTTTTCCGGTGGCGCTGTGCTTATCAAAGGTGCGGCCTCTGCCGCGATTTGCGCCGCGGCCTCTGCCACGGGACTCTCTGCGTTCGCCATCGACTGTGTGAGGAGGATGAGAGGGAGAAGTGATAGGGAGAGAAATGACAGACAGCGTCTCTGCTTGGTGTCTGATGCAGGAGGGGGATCCTCAGATGAGGGGGGATCGCGATCGGTGTTCTGGCGGGCACCACCGCGCTGGTAGTATTTGCCGCCGCGCGAAGCAGGGCCGCTCTTTGATCGCTTTGCTGGTGCGGCGGGTTGTTGAGGTGGTGGAGAGGTAGTGGGGGGTGGAGTAGAAGCACGGTTATCGTCCTCTGAGAGTGAAATGAAGGTGAATGGTGAATGGGAGAGAGGAAATAGACGCACCTTCGAGGACTGAGAACGGGTTGCGAGTTGCCACCGACATGGTGGATACAAGCAAAGTCGATTTGGGGTCCGACTCAGCCACCCTATACAGTTCTTGTAACAAAACCAGCACGCCCTCCTGTCACCCCTCATAGCAACAGGTGAGCATCTTCTCCTCCTCCTCGTACCCGTCGCTCACTTGCCCTACAGCCCGCAGAAAAGCATCTCATCGACGACCAGTCCTCCTCTCGTAGGACGGGGCAGGTCAGGGTCACTGAGACCGTTGAACGGCTGGAGAGCGACGTGGATGGGACTTGGGTGCGGTGTCTCCGTTGGGGGGCTGTTTGGATAGTCTTTCGTGTGGACTACATCGCAATGTCTCGTCGTACATTATCCCTTTAATTCGTTTGTATCAACCTTGTTTCATACTCTCATGTCCCCACGGCGTATGGACATTTCATCCCTCCTCCGCGACCCGTCCCCGCCCAACGAACCCCCGAACCGACACACCGACAGACCCCGCTCCATCGACGCCCTCCTCCACCACCCAGAACCACACCCCCCATCTATACAGTCCATCCTCAACAGCCCACACAGGTCTCGCCCCACCCCAAACCCTCGCCCACCCTTCCTCGGCCTCGACGCCCTCG
>JBBPQJ010000187.1:0-11127 GCA_038092415.1 Xerocomus tenax
CCGCAATAGCTCAGAGGGGGGCAATGCGGTGAGCGCTTCTCGCCACGGACTTCTCGTTCACATGAATGGTTCCAATCCACAAATAGACGGGTGAGTTTTTTCTGGTCTTCTGCATGATCTGTGAGCATGCCCTTTGCCTTCGCAGTGAAATCGCGGAGGTCAGCTGGTGCGTGATTCTTCTGGATAGCGTTGCGTGTTGTATACATCGACGAGATCCGTTCTTTCCAGCCCGAAAGTTGGGTCTCACTCGCGTGGTTGACCTCGTGCAAAACCCCAGCAAACCGGGTCGCAACCTCGCCATTTGGCAAATGATAGGTAACATGATGGGGCTGATAATTGGTATTTTTGTGTGTGGTCCCGTCGCCACGCAAAGTAAGCCCTATTTCATATACTATTCAGCTTGTTGTACCAGAAGTTGATGAAGCGCATACCATGAGCCTGATTAATCCCATCGATCAGTTGGCTTTCTGCCGCTAATCCCCCTCCAAAATCATCCGATGCACTGAGTGGTCGCTCACGGATCCCTCCACACAGACACTCACCACATTTGCAACAACCCCGATGGTGGAATTAACAACCGACATTGGGACATTCAGCTTTGCGACAAGGTCGCGTACCACAGCACGCGAAGCATCCGTGAAGACACCGCCTTCTTTCATGTGGAAGACAGGTTCGGAGCCTGACGTGCTGCTTGCATTCCCCGTCTCTTGGAGTACAGCATTTGCACGTTTCTTGGACGCTGCAGCACGTGTGAGGCGCATTGATAATGCGTGATTTTGCTTGGTAAGTACTTCACAGCGTGCTCGAATTGCACCGAGACTGATCGAGTTTCTTTTGCGCTCTCCTGCAAGCATCTCGCATTGCTTCTTCAAGGATTGAACGCCGTTATCCTTGCACTCACTTTGATACCGCCGCTCGTACATATTCGCCCGTTCCTTGAAGCCCCCTTGGAGTTTCGTGACAGGGCTTGAAGGCTTTTCCATACAAGCAGGGGGGGGAAGTATTCTCCGGGTCTTGCCTTCGAGATGCGGTTATATGACGTAGGTGAGCTTTCTGTTTTGCTGTTCGCCTTTTTGATGAATGCCAGCGGTGGCTCTTTGCGTTACGGAGGCGCATAGGTGAGCTTTTCGGGGGAATGTGCCCCACCTAATGCATCAAGACGCGTCGAACGCGTCGGCGGGACGCTCATTTGACTTAGTCAGCACGGACGGAGCACGACAAAAAGCGTCCCCGTTCCCCATCGAACGAGACCCTCCGGTGCTAATTTATGCACCGGGATGTAAGTTTTTTGACGCCGTGATTGTAACCTTGGTTGTGAAAATGATTAATTTGCAATATAATCAGCTCTTCTCGGGCCCACACCCTCCTCCATCCGACTGGCGCTGGCTTACTGGCGGCCTTGAAGCGATTGTCGAGCGATCTGTACGAAGCCACCCGGTCCGCTTTTCGATGGCAGGAAAAATGCCGTGGTCAAGGGGAGCCATCTGTTCTTCCTTCTCATTGACAACTCTGCTGCGAGCAAACTGGAGTTGAGAATAGAGGCCAGTCTCGCAGCCCACAGCCCCGCAGGATGGCATTCCTAGGACCAGGTTCGCAAGAAAGCTCTGATACTCCTCAAAATATGATCAGCTTTGATGATCTGACCGCACCTGCTCGTTCCTTAGCAGATGTTTCGTCACGTTCCAACAGTACGGGTTCTAAGACGATCACAAACCCATAATCTCACTAGTTCTAATGTAGGCAGCCCACGACCGCGATATGCAAACATTCGGATCCGATCGCCGCGTTGCCCTCATGTCTGCAATACGGCCAAATAGCCGTTGACGAAGCTCAGGATGATGCAGATGACGGGTCTGGCCCAGCAGACCCTTCCCGAGTTGACAGCGATGGCAGCGTATTGCTTGAAGCAACCTGCTCAAACACCAAGAACGGCGGTCTTTGCATCGCTCCAGAGTACATACGCTGCGTGCAGAGCGTCTCTCTGGATGATAGAGCAGTCAGCCTTGATGAGCGCGGCGTCGATGAGCTACAGAATCCACCTACGAGCTTTCTTTCTCTCGACGGGAGCAAGAATCTTGAGACTGCAATCAAGCTACACCCCGCACTCCCCCTTGCCAACAGCGAATATGATACAGCCCGCAACGTATTCATGGAGCAGGATTCTGTCATCCAGGGTGTTTTTCCAAGTTGATTCAGGTTAAGGAAGCGATAGCCAAACTCACCGGTGTCGAAGGCACCGTGCACAATGGGTGAACTCACATGTACGTAGAGCACGGTCGTGTCTGCGTGCACACACGTGCTCGCTCGCTCGCCCACTCCACCCACCCTGTTGTTGCACGAGCGAGCGCCCATGCCCGCCCCCCGGTCCCCCTCGCACCACCTCGCACACCACGCAGCGCCACCCCTCGCGTTCAACGTGCGCGTACACCCCCACTGCATGCAGGCACTCTCACCCACGCGGCGCTCGCTAGCGCTGTCTGCGGCACTCGCGCCCCCTCGCTGCCGTCCCCACCTCGCACCCGCAACCATGACAACGCCGCATCGATCGCAGCAGCGCGATCGGCACGGAATTGCTGCGTCCGCCTGCTCATCCCTCGCTTTCTCACCCCACCTCGCGCACTCGCGCACCCTCGCCATTATCCTCGCACTGCCCAACCTCCCCAACCAGCGCAGACTAGCCTTTCTGGTTGAGTCGTGATGAGGAAGCGAAGGTTCGCTGGTATGCGGGTATACACGTATGGGTCATGGTACAGGCTTACAGCCTGCGACTGGTACCGCAGAGGCATGGTATGCCTCTGGACACCCGGGGGCCGGGGGTATATATATACACCAGTGCTATTGCGTATGAGCAGGGGCTGCTAAAGCGCTGATATATGTCCCTCAGGATGGCGTATCCGTTCTTCGATGAGCTCCCCCCAATGTCCCGAAGGGATGCCGCGATAGCGCGCTGGTGGTGTAGGAACGAGAGGAAGGGAACATGAAATATACAGATATTACAACGGCGAGAATGAACCAAGCTCTGATACCGATAGAAGAGCGGCGCCCTCGCTTTCCTCTGGCGGAGCACTGCTCTGGTTAAAAGTCGGGGACAAGGGGCGCAAGTGGCGGAGAGGGTGTTCCAGCAAGCCTGAGGAAGAGACAAACCTTCATACTGCCGCTGGAAGTACTCGGAAACGCAGAAACGAGGCATAAACGCACGCTGATCTATAAAGGCAAGCCTTGCTATTGGTTAAATCCTTTTTTGGCTATCTTAAGCAGCGATGGTCATGGGACTGTACTCACGGCTAACTCGGTTCAAACGATCGCGCTACGCGTCGCTTATCATTTTGAGAATCGCTTAAAAGTATTGTGGCTAATGCCAACCTGCCCTCCCATCTTCTAATTTCCTCAACATGTCTGACGTTGAACAGGCCATCGGGCTTAGCGACGATGAAGTCTTCCTTGAGTCTGTCTTTCTCCTCCTCCGCTCTCTCATCACTAACCCTTCTCACAATCGCCGCTTGCTTACTTTTCAACAGGGAAGACCAAGCCGATCAAGCTGTTGATGATGGCGATCACGACGTCCCTTACGATGCCTCAGACGTCCCACTCTCTCTGTCAGCCAATGATGCTCCGCTTCAGCGCGACATCCAAGCCGCTGTTTATGAAAATGGCGCTGATACCCACGGAAACGACCATGTCGCACGCTTCCACAACACCCCTGTCACCGCTCTTTCTTTCAAGTCCCTCAGACGCCTCTGGCAGCGACGCGACGCCAATGCAGCCCTAGGACTACTCTCTCGTCGCAACAAGCTCGAAATGGATGGCCAACTCATCATCGATGCTGCTCAGCCGAAGGTCCTACCCACCGTCGGGCCACATTTTCTCGACCTGGTTATGTATGTAGGCGACCGTTGTGGTCTGGACGCAGTCCTTCCCAACGTTAGTGTCGACCACACCTGGCACCTTGAGTTGGACTTCTCTGGCATACGCCGTCTCTGGCCTGAAAGTAAACAGACGCGCCTCCCCTTCGACCAGAACGGGCGAATGATGTACATCGGCACGCGAAGCGAGGAGCAGGTTTGGATCTCAATGGTTCCCAATGAGTGGCTCGTTCCAGACCACCCCTTCAATGCCACAGGCACTTGGCCCAAGCTCCCAGATACTTCCACCGCCATGTCCTCCAAGCATGGCCTCATGCTTGTTATGTTCTTTGCCTGCGTCTTCAACGACTTGCGTCTACGCGACTTTTCTTGCAGAGACAGTTATCCAGAGGTCCTCACTCGAACGGCCGTCAACGGCGCGACCGATATTTTGTAAGATCCTTCTTTTACTGATGCAAATGCTTTCAACTCGCTCATTCGGATTGGTAGCTACAGACCTGGCGAGGCATCCAGGGTATTCAACCTGCGCATCGCAGATCTCAAGCGTGTCCATGAACGAATGACGGAACACTGGGACGACTGGGTCGCACAAGCCCCTGCGTCGTGGAAGGGTGACAGGTTTCTTCTCGACAACACCCCGGTCGCCATCACCATGCGCTATGGGCAAAACCAGAACATTCTCGTCCCCGACTGCGTCGACCTCGAGAGAGAAAACTGGAGGCGCGACCACCGCTATGAGCATATCAAGCATTTCACTTTTTCCATAGCCTCACATATTAGGTCCGTGAAAAAAAAGGAATTGCTGCCCTCCACCACACTCACGCTATCTCTAACCAGCTTCCTTGATGTCACGGAGTGGGAAGACCTTCCTCGAGAAGAAGTTGCAGCAAAATATCCAGTCGCGTACAACTGCTATGATCCAGGTACCCGCGAACAAGTCGACCTCATGAGATATCCGCAGGAGAACGAATTTGGTGACGCCCAAGATGCATATGACGAGGATGGCTTTCGCATCATCAGGAAGAAGATTGTCTCTCGCCGTCCCACCAGCGCACTGATCGACCTGTCTCTCGCCCACACCCTGTTCCAGAATCCAGACGATTTTGGGCACGTTCGCAACGCCACCAAGTTCAACGTCTATCCTCTAGGATTCACAAGAAACATGGGCAACCTGCAGGCAGACGGCGTCATCGCGTCTTTTGCACGTAGGATGAACGCCATCGACAGCAAGCTACGAGGCATTGGCGACGAGCGTCAGGAAGAACGTCGCCAGGATCGTCGCCGTCACAGGGACGGCCTAGCAGAAACAGGCCTATATAGCGATGATGAAGGAGACCAAGAAGAAGGGGACGGGGAGGGGGACGGGGAGGGGGACGGTATGGACGTCGACGAACCAAATGAGAGGCAGGGCAGTCCTCTCAATCCGATCCTCCACGCCATGAGCTGCCAATTCTACAACGCCTTATCGCACCGTGTGCGTGACGCCGCCAAGTTCCATGAAGTCCAGCTTGGTCTTGTGACCAGCTCTTTGGCAGGGACTACCTCGACCTCGTTGCCTTCGAAGAACCGGTGGAGGCGAACTGTGGACAGATGCAGGGGCGATCTCCCTCATGTGCGCTTCTCGGAGAAGATATCCGGCGATGGACAGCCGCAATGCATGCGGTTTGAGAATACGTACAGGCTGGATGTCCACAACCTTCCACAGAGGGAACGGAGAGGCGAGTAAGTGCCGACTTATCACGCTGTGCACCAGACGCTGACCATCGAGTGCGCTCTACAGCGTCATTTATGCGGAAGTAATAACGCCGCTGGTTAAGTCTTGGTCTCACCCGACTGTGCTGTCCTCCATCAAGGGCGTATGCATCGTAATGGAACATAACGTAAGCCCCTTTCTTTCCCTGCTGTCCTTCTGGCGCATATGCATATTCTTTGAACCGTTAGGTCGTTCCAGAATTGTTCCAATGTGCTACATATCCTCTGACATGCCTCATCGATCATTTCTGGGGGAAACACAAACAGTCACTGAAGGAAGGCTATGTCGTCGACCCTTTCGCTGAAGTGACTGGAATCAGCGAGCGAGCTGTCCACAGGACAATCGCACTGTGGAAGAAGACCAGCACTGCTAAAGCAAACACCCAAGGTTGCCCGAGGAAACTGAATGCTCTCGATCTCGCGGTAAGCTTGTCCGTTTTTACTTCAGGCACCGGATCTGACCAATTTTCAAGTTTCTAGAAGGGTGCATTGAACGAAAGCCTGTCATCTTCATCTCAGAGCTTCGACAGGAGCTTCATAATGCTTGTTGGAATGCGAGCGTTGTCCATTAGGCACCAATCAATTGGTCCGATGGATAATCAACGGATTACACTAGCAACTGAGTAGATCAGTATGGGTAAAAAGCTCTAACTAAGACTCTAACCCCCATCATCGTCTGATCTGAATTCTCGTCCCTCTCGCGCTTTTATCGTGCTGAGACAAAGTTCCTCGATCCTGACCGCCGTCGGACGCCATGGGTGGTTGGCGAGATGTCCTTCTGGGGTACCTTTGGCACAGGCACCCCCGAATTAAGTCAGGGAACGAGAGAGAGAACTGAGGTAATTACGGTCTATTTGCAAGGTCCACCGGTCGCCCGTCCCAAAAGATCCGGACCGCGCGATAGGGGTAGCCGTACTCGGCGCGGGACAGGCGGGACAAGAAAGGGGGGCGGGAAAGCAACAGTTTCGAGCCTGCGAAGCTCTCGTCAGGGGGGCTACCCCTACCCCTACCGCCAGCCTACCTCAGAGTCGTTGAGGGAGCTCCCTGCAGCACCAAACAGTGGGAGTAAGAGCCCACAACCAGGTGTCCACGCTGACTCACCGCGACGCAGGTTGCTTAAATGGGAGAACGGGGGTGGGGACGGGGGAAGTTCCCGGTCAGCGAGAAACCAGCAGAGGCCCGAAATGGGCGTGCTCCCACCCCTGAGCCGGCGCAGCTGACCACTTTCGTAGGTCTAGCCTGACTTCTGCGCTCCCATGCGATACCACGCGGGGATCCAACCTGCGTGGTCTCTCCCCACCGAACGAGTCGGCCAAAGTGCACTCACTCGAAATCGTACACAAAGTACTTGTGGACTTTCGAAAAAAAAAGTATAACAGTGTGAGCAGCACACGCAGCGATTGCTACTGAGCACTGAGACCACCGACGAGCATTTAAGCTTCTAAGGTCACTGGGCCACCTGCCAGTCTCCGTTTCGAACGTTATTTCATATGTTTCGCTCCGCAGTAAAAAGCAAAAATTCTAAGTCGGATTTTCGAAAATTCGGCCCATAGTTTTGCAGGTAGTTGTAGGCAGGGATAAACATTTGAGCAAATTGCATAACACGCAAAGGTTGGCACGCCACGCCTAAGCCTTTATTGCATTTTTGTTTTGTTCCAAATCCTTAGCCCTTCCTGCGGGGCATTTTTCTTCTCCCTCAGTCCCTACCATCACTGGTGTGCCAGGGTCGGCCCTCCCAGCGAGGCATACATCCCCTCAAGCAACGCGCGTTCCGAGTTTTCGGACGCAACGGCCCTTCATGGCGAAGGACCGTGTACTTGGGTGGGTAGCGCAAGGCCCTAGACCCGCTCGCGACGCGAGCAGCCTTCACTCTAGCGCTGGACGCTAGAGCAGGGCGTGAAGTGTGCCGTGCCTGCGGCGACACATAGGTAGAGGGCCAATGAGCGCAGCGCCCATTGACATCGACGCATTGGTTGCCTTGACAGCCAACCATGCACCCAATCAACCCCCAGCCAGTAGTATGGCGGCATGCGCTCCGATAACTCGGATCCAATTAAGGCTCATCTTGTCGATGATGCGCGTGCCGCAAGAGAGGGCGATTGGAGCTCCGCTCCAGATATAAACCAACGAGCTACAAATATGCACAAATAATACGAGTGGGGAAATGCATTCACACGCCAGCAGACTAGGGCTGTCAGAACCACTTACTTGTCTGTGGGACACTCCTCGATATACCTGAGCTACCAGGTACACTCCCATGGGTGACACGTGCAGGAGAGGCCCTTTCAGGGTACTCCTTGGCTTTTGATCGCTGCTGGCATGCGGTCCCCATGGTTGAGCCAAGTTCCAACCACCGTGGGAACGCCCCTTGCCATCAAATCATTACCCCCAGTTCGGCGGCCCAAATTACCACGGGATGTCACAGATTTTCACGCCGCTGAATTCACATTCCGCCAGCACTGACGTACAGTACTAACAAATTGATTAGTCTACGAGTGCTACAGGACGAAGAGTATATATATTATGATGTGGGAACTTGCGTAAACCAGTGTCCGACGAGCCACCTGCAGTACGAGCACACCCGGATCCCAGGGTACGAAGGGTTTATTCACCTTGTGGGCCCTTTCGGCTGCGTTGTAAGTCCCGTCATGGAGTTCCTTGACAGCAAGCTCCATCCGGGCCTCATGCTGGGGGTCCCCGGCGGAAGCTCGCTGTCTTCGACGGCCTGCCATCCCCAGCGACGCGTCCTTTGACGCGCGACTCTTGAGCTGGAATGATCAGATCGCGGCGTCAAGTGCGTTTCAAATTTCAGACACCGCTTCGGCAGGCATTCGGCAGGTGACACCTGCGTGACACAAGCCAATTGCACGATCTCAACAATTACTGGATCGTTTTCGCTCGTTCAACTTCGTAGATACATGTATAGTCTAAAAACCAATATGTGTGAGGTAAAACAAGAGAAGTGTTATGTATTTTGTAATGTGCCAAACTGGGGGTGAGGGATAGTACTTCCCGCCCACCGTACCCTGAGGTTGACGAAGCCTACTACTTACCCTGAGCTAACGCTAGCACTAATATCTCATGTCCACTCGCGCGCCTTCTGCGCACTCGTTCGATATCTAACCCCGTTCTAACCTTCTCCGTTCCATTGCTTCTAACCTGCATGCCATGCTATGAATTACTATAAGCATTGTTCGAACCTTTCTTAAGTGAGACTGTTAACGTCATGACTGTGGAACGGCATAATACGCCAATGAATGCTGCAATTTTTTTAGCCTCCACATGCGCGATTTTCGACGAAGTTGTGTGCGATTGTGACTAAATAGTGCAGGAAATAATGTGAAGAACTTAGGTCCATATCCCTAATCGCATGATGTACGCTACTGAACGAGAGCGATGGCCGATGTAGCTAACGATGGATGGGAGGCAGCGTGCAGCGCTGTGGACTGCTGGCGTTTTCACGCAGTCCTGATGGTCTCTATACGTGCATGTCCTCGCGCGAAAGTGGGGCACCACCGGTGGGGGCAGGTGAGATGGGTGCGCGGGCGAGGGCACGAGAGTGGAGGCGACGGCGACGATGACTGCGTACGAGTAGGGAATAATAGCACATGTGTACGGGTCAAACTACACACAATCTCACCCGACTCCAACGATAGTGCGGGTGGGGAGGGTTTTGTCGCGCCAATTCGTGCCACTCCCTGCAAACGGACCCGTGGAAGATATTTACTAAATTTGTGTAGTACGCTTCACAACACATCACAACACACACACTGTCCACTTTTATGTGAACTGGCAAATGACGAAGTCCGTTTGTCGCCTGTGAACATTGCTACTCGTGTTGCTCACTGTTCGGATGAACTCCCTCGATGGTCGTTGTACACAGAGTCTGTTTACATGGAGAATCTGTCGCGCCTCAACTTGGAGGTTCTTAGTTCGTGCACCTTCAAATTGGTGAAAGTGAAAGGGAAACATCACAAATCTGTTCTATCCAACACATCATTGCGCATGCACGCTACCTGGAATGCGTCGGCACTGATTGCGTGTGTGGCATTTAGCCAGCGGGCGCCCCTCATGCGCCCTTATCCACGCTCTGGTCGCCATCGCTTGGCCGTGCCCTCGTCCTTGCGCGCGCCCCGATATCGCTCTCACTCACCCTCGTCGTCACCCTCGCTTGCCATTGCCTGCCTTCCCTTCCCTTCACCCTGACCCCCATCCATAAGCCCCGCTCGTGCCGCATTACCTACCCCGCTGTTGTTGCACGAGCGAGCGCATGCGCCTGTCCCCCTCACACTATCCCTCGCAGATGACACTGCGGCAGTAGGACTTGGGCTTAGGCGTGGGCGCGGGCAGAGTCCCTCTGAGGGGGCGGAGTGGCTGGCTGGCGGCCTCGTAGGCAATAGTTAGCGTGTTGGAGAGTCAAGCGATAACGTTGTCCACTGTGCAGATAAGCAACAACGGCTCCACACCGAGGACTGACCACCCAAATTGCCGTTGGTCTTCGCATCGCTTTGTCTCTCTGCGCCCCATTGTCCATTTGCCGAACACGTGGTACGCTGATGCGACGCTTAAAAGGCGTGCCATACAACCGAACGCTACCTCAAATCGGACCCCCCTTTCCCACCAATCACGTCAAAAAAGGGCTTCGATGGCCTTCCGTCACTGCCGAATACCAAAGCGGAGGCGACAGGAAACACCCAGTGGCTCTGAGTCTGAGCCAGGTGGGTAATTTCTTCAAGGACTGCTTCCGTGCAGCGGCTGAAACCCAGTTAGAAAACACGGAGCTCGCTGTTGCCAAGACATTTTGCAGCTTCTGCGGGGACCATATGGGCGAGACGCTCCACAGGTGTGTGGACTGCGGCAGCTACATGTGCGAGCAGGCTGTGGCAGATGGTACGGGCTGTATTTTTCTCGAAACCCTGGATCGCAACAAGCCGTTTCGCTGCATCGTTTGCGAGCCGAAGCATTGGAGAAGAATGCCCAATCCGCCAAAAGGAGAGGCCGGTCGTTTTCCGGTGAGCTTTGTGCTTTTCCCCTTCCCGATTTCTTCTAAACTTCCGCTCCAAGTTTGGGTACACAGGTTATGGCACCAGGAAGCGGTCCAAGTTGACTTGGCCACTCCTGCTCGTTTGCCTCTCCCTTTCCTCCCTTGACACATACATGCCAGACGCGTTGCAGCTTGATATGAGCAACCACTATATGGTTGTGCCCCAGAATGTGGGTATCTCGCTTGCGCCGGGACGAGGGCGCCATGGCTGACGCAAGAGACAGCTATGCTTCGTGCATACGAAAATGCAGGCGTCCAGTGGCAAAGGAACCATCGCTGAGATGGAGACAGCGGTGCGCTTCCTTAGCGAGTCCATAAGGTTGAAGATTCCTGCCAACACTTTCGTCCTCGTCGACACCCACTCGGCAACAAGTTCGGGCGCGTTGCAATGGGGGTCCGACCGCTCCGACCATCCTTTGCAAGGTTTAACCAGCCGACTTCTTCGTAAGTTCTGCGGAGATGACCTCA
>JBBPQJ010000188.1:0-11118 GCA_038092415.1 Xerocomus tenax
CAATCTACTATCCGGGAAAAGTTTTGTCAAGAACTTCATCATCTGGTGCTGGTCGAGCCTCCAATGCACGGAGGTTGTGTCTTTTGCAATTTTGGGGTCCATGGACTTGCAATATACGTCCTCCCTGTGCTAGAATTGGGGTGGTGTGGCTAACTGTCAAGTTGCAGGTTAGCTGCCTTATCGCTGGGCAGCGTTGGCACCTCAACAAACCGCACAGAGCAGATATGGCATGTTAAGCTTGTTATAGTAATAAAATTCAGAAAGGTGACATGTTAATCAAGGGTCAATATTAATGAGGATAATCACTTGTTGCATAGTGGACTTGTCTCAAAGTTGATAAGTTGATGAGGACTTGGCCTGTAGCTGGAAGTGAAGGTGTGAGTCTGTCACTGTATGGCCGCTTAGCGCTTATCAATTGATGGATCACATTGAGACCAAATACTACATCATTAAACATGTGAAGTAGGTGACTACACAGAACATAATGCATAGTAAGACTCTTTTGACCAATATTTATTCAACTAAAATTCAGATGACAGCTCATAACTGTTTTGTCGTGATAAACGAGAATGCGCTTCCTTACTGAAGTTTGGAATCAAGTGTGCTACAGATCGTATGTGTGGTACAGGAACGACTTTGCCAATTTGTGTTCTATTTGATCTTGTCGCCCACCTAAGCAAGTGCATTCCTGTTCTTGGATGGATGTTGCTTGGACTTCCCAATTGAGACATGATGTTGAAGCGCTGGACATAAGCAGTGAAGTATTCAGTGTTCATTGGGTGAAAGATGAGCCTAAGCTGTACAACGGCATGGCATGTCATATGTATCTTAATAGTGCACTCTCGAAGACAGCAGCTGGACATGTGTACCTTCAATACCTTGGCATGGCCAGTCACTATCTGAACCAGGACTAATAATGATAGTATTGTGGAGTCCGTGAGGACGATCGGGAGAGGGTGGGAATGCTCTCAGGGTTTGTGGAGCATCTACTCATTTGGCTTTGTGATACAGGTACTGTTGAACCCATAGTTTGTACCATACTTGGATGTGATCAACTGGGAGAGGACAGTGGAGGTTGACACCTGAAGGGTCACAAGGGTTCTCAGGGTCCTGGAAACACTGCAAAAACACTCCAATTGCAGGACAGAGGTCTGGAATTACAAAAAGGATGGTGCCTTTGTCAACAGTCATTTGGAGGGATGGCTTATTTATGATATGGAAAGTGGTTGTGGAGGTCGCGAATGTGCAATATGGTTTCAGGGCGTTGGGTAAACAACCACATGAAATGGCATTGGCAACGGTGAAGTAGTTAACAATAGAGCATGATATATTCATGTGTTCAATGAGGGAAGGAGTGTCTTTGGAGTTGTCAGTATCATCTTCTTGGTCAAAGTCAAGGTCCCCTTTCTCAAGGAGTGATTCTTCATGCTGTGCTGTGAAATGTGTGGCTACGTCGAAATGAAAACACTTGTCGGAGCGATCAAGGTAATGTGCTATGTATTTGGGCATAGTAATTCTGGTTGTTACTTGACCGAGCGGGAACTTTGATTTCTTGCATGTGAGCATGCTCAGTTGCATCAGCAGACTACTGCATGATGGGACCAGAACATCAGATGCTTGGAACCACACTTTGAAACAATTCTAGTTTCAGAAATTGCCAAGAGTCCCTGCAACCACCAGCCTTCGTGATGGTATCTTTATTGTTGTGAAATAGTTGGAGTATGTCTGTCAACTTGCCAAGTGAATGATCAGTGAATACTGGTGCTTGTGCAAGATAACAAAAGTCAGTAAGCATGCAGATCACAATGAGAAAATGACGGGGGACTGCACCAGCGATAATGCCCACAATGTAGCACTGAATTGAATATGGTCATGCTCAGTGACCTGCTTCAACTTTGAAATGCCATCCTCAAAACCACGATACCCAACTGTAGGTTGCAGAAGAGAGAAACAGAAATCGATCTCAGCAGCGGTGACAACATCAATGCACCACTTGACGTCGTAATCCCATGAAAACTGAAAGAAATAGTGAAAGGCCTCCGCATGAAAGAAAAGAGACAGACAAGATAACAGCCAATCCAGCCAAAACTGCTCGATAACGCTATTCAAGGAGAGTGTCTTTACAATCTTCAAAAATCCTTTATAATCCTGTGGAGAGCACATTTCAACTGCCTTGCAGATGGCATCAAGAGTATGGGATACGGTACATGGAGGATGTAGAAAGGGGTTCCCAAAGTTCTTCGATGTAGCTACCGTAAATAGGGATGCTTTGAGACTTGTGCCTGCCATGAGGCAAAGCTCTGGGGTGTCTGCAATGTAAGCCACTAATGGGGTATAACAGTACTGCACATTTCCGACAGGTCGTTCATCATTATCCCGATGCGTACGGCTATCTTTAGTGGCTCGAGGATCTCGTTTAGAGCTTGGTGGATAAGTCTATCATGTAATAGGGTATGGATGTGAGTATCTTTGTGGATGAACTTTGGGATTGCGAGGAGAGCCAGAAGTAGGTATATGTGCATTGAGATCTTAGAACGAATGGCAGGGTCGATATTCATGAGGCTGATGAGGAGAGGGTACGCCATATGGTTTCCACTCATTACTGATATATTTGTCTTGTCTGAAGAAAGAACGACAGCCAATGTTGTCACACCTTCGGGAAGTGCTTCCTAGAACAAATGTCTGATGAATCAGATAGCAGTCACAGATCCGAAAATGGAGCACACCTGGATTTCCCATGTGCGTTCCTCACTTAACCAATCCTCATATATGCGACAAACACGGGCATCTGATGTCCAAACCTTCTTCAAGGTGAAGGACATATAAGGGGCAAGCAGAGGATGACTCAGGAGTGATTGTATGCACTCAAGCAGTGAGCAATAGAACAGGTGGACGGGCTGCTTGGTGGGAGCCTTGCATGTCAATTGTTTACATAACCACGGCGGTCCAGACGGAAGACACTCTATGTGTGACCGGAGTTCCCTTGCAGTTTGAAATAAGAGTGAAAGTTGCTTGATCTTGGGTCGATTAGCCACAGTTTAAGACAAAAATACTGATTACTTACAATGCTTAGCGACAACAAAGAATCAATAGTGGCCATGCTGAGTCCCGAGTGCAGGCACCAGGATGAGAACTGCCATTCTTCATTAGAAGCAAAGGGGAAATGTAAGTTCTCTTGCCGTTCCTTGGCATGTTCATCCTGCCAGAACTGGTCCATGAACATGACACTACCAGGATATGATCTGCCACAACCCAGGAACACCTCTGTAAAATTTTGCCTATCGTCTATATCCATCTTGTTGTATCCTGATCCTTGATCAAAGCCAAGGTCTGAAGGTAGAGATGGGGGATAGTCATCATCCAACTAGAAGTCCAAGTGAAAATTGTCAGCCACTGGAACACCACTGACAGAGCCGGGTTGATTAATGTCTTGAAAAAGCTCGGAGTCATGAGTGTTTGAGTGGTCCTGATACCAATTTACTCCGTAACAGTGCCCCATTGGCTGGTCTAGGTGTTGAAGAACCTTGGTCTTGGAACAGAATCTCTTTCCACATTGCAGACAACTGATGTTTTTGACTCTTCCTCAATTTGTTTTCGCTCTGGGCATAGGCACGAATGAGGGACTCTGCGGAGTTACTGGGAATTTCAGCTGGACGTAGCGGTGCATGCAAGGTGCGAGTCTTGTATATAATCAACAAGTATGTAAATGCTGGCAAATATCATTTTTGGGGGACATCAGCCATAATCTACCAGCTGAGTCTCTCTCTGACAGATTTTCATGATGGGCACACCATGCCTGTCTAGTCAGGCAGTCCCAGATGCCTCACTTCTCTTCCAATGGCCCACATCAGATGAGATATTCCATCTAGCACCATTTCTCGCTCTTGATCCATATACAATATTCTTGCTTTACCACTCGCTGACTAGCGTCCATGCACTTGACGTGGATCAACAGTATCAAGTATCTTGCAATCTTGGCACCCAGTCTCCGAATCCCAAGATTTAGGGTGATGTCTCTCAAGCTTTTGATAGCTCTGAGGAAGATTTGTGGGATGATGATCTACTCCAGTATAATGTAAGCCTTGAGCTCATCTCCCTCACTGCTAGTTAATGTTTGTATTCTGAATACTCAGGAATCTGATGATGTGCACCACATCATCCCTAATCCACATAGTGCTTGAGAAGCCTACCTCATATTAGAAGCAGCTCGTGTTGAGTGCTGTATCATTCTCACATGCAAGTCTCTCCTGCACCAGATTATCCATCATAATATGCTTGCCCTTCAGTATAATAAGATGATATTGGAGTGGACACAAGACGACCTCTACACCATGGATCGCTTCATTGGGAAAGTTTGTTTTTTGATTTGGAAAAGTGGCCAGAGTGCAGCATTTGAGTATACAATTCAGGAAGATCACTTGCTGCCTAGTAGTACATCAGGTATATCTCCAATCCTCATGCCGTACTATGCAACTAACTGCTAATCATAGAGCAACCTTTAAATCATTCTTCATTCAATGTTGATCTTTCGTAGTCTCTACAATACCATTGATATTAGTTACTAGTAGTACTGTGATATACATGTATATGTATATGTATTTCTAGTTACACATTGGAACTTACACCAAATTTTCTTTTCAGCAGCAAGCTGATTAATAAGCCTGTTACTTCCTTTCGCAGATCTCAAGAATTTGCAGGCCAAAAGTTCAAATGTTCAATGTTCAATGTTCAATGTTCGATATAATATATGGTGAGACCCAAGTCAAGTGTTATTTTACTCTCTCTAGCGGCATGAAGGTGACACAAGCCATGGAAGACGTCTTCATTCTAATCAAATCGCCATATTGTCGCAAGTTGTAGACAAAGACCCAACCAAACTCAAACCAGTTATGTACTACACATCTTCCCTTGCATTTACAACACTCAATGTTCAACACCCATAGGACATTCAATTCAAAGGAACCAGCTTACACAGTGAGCACCAAGAACAATAAGAGGACTACTAACTTCTAGAGGCATGTCAGACATTGAGCGGTATGAACAGACATGCAATTGAGGTCAAAATTGAGCACAGTGGACAGGTAAGCTATCCATACACTATTATAACAAAAAGTTGGAAACTAGCCTCTGCTAGGTATATCAAGTCATTGTGCATTGTGCACAGCACCAAGTCCTAGACTTGTCAACAATGCAGTGTCATCAATGGCCCAGCACTGTCAACAACACCATGATGATGTTGCATATGCATGCTATTGAGGTCACGTACCGAAGAATGCTATAGTGAGCGTGTTACATCATCCATGATAATATTTAGTATTATAGTTCCGTGTGATGAACAGAAAATACAAGTTGAGCTGGTGTATGTCTCCCAACCATAGCAGGCTGAGTGGTGAACAGCCAGTGTTATAATTGAACTTGATGATGTATGGTGTGTTTTGGTAGTTACTTGTTGATGCAGAAATCCAACTTTGCAGGTGGGCAATCTAGGACAGTTGGGGACAGCATTGGCCAGGATGTGACATAAGCTTGGCATTGCCAAGTTTATCCAACTCAAAGGTCTGAGCTGACAGGTCTTGACAGTCTATCCCAGAATAGGACAGATCAGATCTCAGCTACTGTATGCTGTGATGCTGTTGCCTCAGCTAAGCATGGAGCTGGTTTGCTGATGTCATCATTTCTACAGTTCTACACTCCTCACCACAACAGTCATCTCCCTCTTCCCGATGCTCTTCCGGTTCTTACCACCAAGTTCCATATGCCCTTCCATACTCTTCTTCCTCATCTCTTCCTCGCTATGTCGACTCCCCTACATATTCTCCAGCTTCTGATCTCAGAAGTGAACTACTTCACACATCAGCTCATACTGACAGATCCTCAGTCAATGAACCACTTTACGTTCATTTTGATGAGATGAGAAGCAGAATACTTCAGTCTGCTGGACAAGAACAAGAAGAACACAGATCCCAATGACGATCTTCCCCAGCTCCAATACCTGCCATTGCCTCCTCCTCAACCTCTCCCAGATCTGATAGAGCTTCACTTCAACGAAGCTCCTCAACTAAAGATTCAGTACCAGCTTCCCCAGCAGTCAACTCGAGAGGAGGTAGAGTGCCTTATCAATCAGGGTGACGCTCCTATCGACAACGACGGGAAGAAGTACATTCAACTGGACAACAGAGTAGCTCACATCTTCTACTCATGGAAGAAGGACTGTCTTCTCAAAGCAGTAATCTTCCTGAGGGATCCGTCTCCCTATTGTCTCCCAATTTCTTTCCAGATCATCCCAAAGGCATAAATTTCACTATGGAAATTTTTCGACCCCAGCCACTCCTCCTTCCTCTCCCTCTCCAGACAGTTCAACTAATGGATATAGAGATTGCACCATGATGACTTCAACAAATGAGGCTAGCACTAATCTATCCTCAACTCCAGATGCTGATACCTGGAGATCATCAATCACTCTCCCAGAATGGTGATTCCCTTCCGGATTCAGATTGCTGAAACTGAGGTCAACTACCAAGTCTGTACCTTACGGTCCTATCTTGAGACTATAGGGCAATCCTATGAGGTGGCAGGATGGGCTTTTCCCTCTGCCACTTATGACCAAATGGTCAATTTCACCATTCATGACCAAGGTTGGGAAATATTTCGTCATGACATGTTCCCTCCTTCCTACACAAATATACATCTTATAAAATCAAAAACACCTAACTATCTCCCACTCCAAGCTAACTAGGTGGAGAATGTGGACAGAGGATGGAACTGAGGAGTACCTGTCAAAGAATACATTGCCATCCACAGGATTGACATTCAAACTTGGAATCGCTGTTTTGACATGGACTTCTGCCATAATTACGACGAGATCTATAAAAAGTCCAAAGCAATCCAAATGCTAATCATAGATGCTACAGGAATGGATCAAGAGAATGTCGTATATGCATCTCTCACCAGAACTTACCGAGGAAGAAAATGAAGAGCTGCTGAAGAAGAAGAAAATCTTCGCAGAGTTAAAAGACATACTTAATCCCTTTGTAAATGTTCCTATTCCTCTTCTTTGGCCCATTGGTACTTATTGGGGAAGCATTGTGTACAATAGGGATTTCAATGTTCCCATACAGACATTTCTTGACTTTAACGCCTAGAATCCACCCATAGACATAGAAATTCCATATCATTCTTGTACAGATAAAAAGATAGTATATGTGAGATGTCAGGGAGGACCTGACATTACTATAAACAATCTGCATTACTATCCTATACTTTTCTTCACTGTATTAGAATTGTATGCTTCCCATGTTTATTCTGGAGAAATTCCGAGAACTTCATCTATAATACCAAGACCAAAGACTAAACAGGATAGGAAACTTTACTGGGACCAAACAAGAAGATGTGCAAGCATTGTTCTTGGCAACTATCCAAACTCCTGGGGACTCCCGGACAAATCAGTGGACAGTTGGGTTTGACTTTCAATTTTCTTGATCAAAATTATTATGATTTGTTTGTTAACAAAGGTTTTGCAGAAGCAATCTTATTCGCTTAAATGGCTGCTCTCGAAATCCATACTGACTTCAAAGTCGACAACACTTTACTCACACATATCCCCATCCTAAAAGGTCCATCTAACTACTCTATCTGATCTATCCAGATGCAATCTGTTTTAGCATCTCTCTCTGTTTGGGGTACTGTCGATGGTACTTGTACACATGACAACACCAATGCTGCTAATCAAGATAAGTGGAAGATCATTGACAAAAGAGTTTGCAGCATTCTAGCCAATACCCTCAATGATGCCCCTATTCACAATGTGTCATATACCTACTCTGATGCACATTGTGTATCCCTTGCGAAAGCAATCTGAGATAAGATGTTGTCCTTATTTGAATCTCGTGGCCTAGCTGGCCAGTTTCATATGCTTCAACAAGCGCTGTAGATTTGTATTAATCTTAAGTCCACTAGTGAAGATATTAATAAGGTAACTTCCTTTCTTGATCAAATGGCCACTTCTGAATCAAATCTTCCAGATGCCTTCTGAGCCATACTGATTCTTCAGTGTCTTCCTCCTCACTTCAATACCCTTTTGTTTGATAGTGGTAATGACCACTGATCAGGCTAACTTCACGGTGGAAACAATCACCTTGAAGATCTTAGCAGAAGTATCTAAGATGGGATCTAGATGATCCCTCAACATCCACATTTCAAATGTGGAGACAGAAGAAGTACGTAACTATTCTGCTAATCAGACCAATGTGATCTGAAAGGGTCTGCCTAACTTTAACAAATAACATCCTCAGGGAGGTTATCCTAACCAACAACCTCCTGGGAAACTGTGACCTTACCATCCTAACTTCTAGAAGAGACCTACCCCCTTCCAAAAGAAGAAGGAGCAGAGCTATGCAGGCTTCAATATGAGGAAGAACAAAGGCAAAGGCAAGGCACCACAACAAGCAGGTGCAAGCTTTGTTGAGGGACAACAAGGTTTCATTCACAAGATTATCATTAATAACAATACTGATTTGTCTTTAAATGAAGTGGCAGAGTCGTACTATTACGACCATGACACACCGATGAGAGCTCATGAAGATCTCCCTATCAATACCCTTGAACAGGTTATTGATGGGACCAATTTCAATACCTGGGAATCAGTGTTGGTGGATATGGATACAGGTTTGAACGAAGTTCACATGAACTCTTCCTTGCGTTGTGGCTCCTCAGTCTAACTCTGAGTCAACTGAAGGAGTAGCCAGACCTTCTTGGAGAAGAGATATGCTAATTACAACTGATCAAGATCAATTGGTTGCTCTGATCCCAGAGTCTTCCGAGATCAAGATAAAAGAAGAAAAGAAGAAAAAGAATAAAAAGGTTGTTGTTTCTTTGGATGGTCTTGTTTCTCAGACCAATTATTTTTCTAATCATGACATCGTCTTTCCTTCCATTCCTATTCCCTATACCCAAACTGAAACTTTTAATGCTTCTTTCCAGCCTTTGCTGAGATATAGTGTAGTTCCTGAAGAACCCATCACTTACCCTTCGTATGAAGGAGTTTTACCGGATAGGGATAGAGTTGTGGCAGGGCATCGGAGCCTTTATATTCCAACGATGTTGTCACTGGTCTGTCTCAGCAGGGCGTTGCTCCTGATAATCAGGGGTTGACTTTCACCTCACAATGGTTGCAGAATAGCCTTCGTTGCTAATCCCATGTCAAAGGTATGCACTACAGAGTGCAGATTACCTGCACTAGTTGTGCTGCATGGGATGCAGCTCAGCTACCTCAATGATAACAACTCGCTAAGTTTCGACTGGCTTGTTGATCATTTGGCATTCTCGTCGCGTTGATTCCTGACACAGGTCTGTATGAGGACTATGCGTGTGTGTGAAATCTAGACTAGTGTGCAGATTGTGACTTACGTTCTTCGTAACATTTTGACCTGACCGACCTTTATTCCACCAATTCACTACACAATATTTTGACTACATTCATACAGTTCGAAGGAAGAATTCTTGCGGGCATGGTTGTATGACTGTTAGTGTGTGCGTGAGTCGGACCTAACAAGCGAGCTAGTGAGCTCCAGTCAAATGTAATGGACTGTATTGTTACTGTACCTAATGAGCGAGCTAGTGAGCTACAGGTACAGTAAGTATATGTTATGTTGTAGGAATAGAACATAGTGCTACCTCCAGTCGATTGTAATGGACTGGAGGAAAGCGTGTACACGAGGTTGGTGTGACTAGATAGGAAATTGACGGTTCGCAAGTGGGCTTACCTAACGTGGGCGACGCGGGTGGTTGTTGAAGCTTCGACATCTCACATCACTGCATTGTCCGCAGGCCTTGCATCCAACTCCTCCTTGCGCGCAAGTCAGCTGACATGATTAAATCTTCCTCTATCCAGGACTTGACCCTCAACTGCTTGGTGCATGGCCATGACATCGGTTGCATATTTTCTGTCAAGATTGCACCAACAGAGACTGTCAGCATCCTCAGAGAAGCCATCAAGGGCAAGAAACCAGTTTACTTTCATGATGTTGATGTGGATATGCTTGACCTTTACAAAGTCAATCTGCCGTGCGGTGAAGATGATGCCTTTGGGGGCGCTCTGGGGGCTCGCCCGATATCTAGCTTCGGGATGCCTTTGCGTGTTACACAGAAGTTGTTGGCCGTTTTCATGCCGCTTTCTTCTAAAGAACAGCTTCACATTGTCATATGTACATATGTGTTTATCATAGTACTTTGTCGCCATTTTAACAAAAAATCAGATTCACCCAGGCTTGATGCCAACCCACCCAACCTCAGTACGTGTTTATCGTAGTCTTCTGTTACGTTTAACGAGCAATCCACCTGTAGTCGTCATTCCTGACTTGACCCTCAACTGATGGATGCATGGCCATGACATCGGTTGCATATTTCCTGTCAAGATTCCACCAACAGAGACTGTCAGCAGTCTCAGAAAAGCAATCAAGGACAAAAAACCGGTTGACTTTCATGATGTAGACGCAGATACTCTCTCTCTTTTCAAGGTTTCCATCACATGCAATGAAGATCTTTCACGACGCCTCAAGTGCCTGACACTCCGTGATGAGCAACCTCTTTCCCCATGGCAGACACTAAGCAATATTTTCTCCGATGCCCAACCCCAAGGTTATGTTCATGTTGTCATCAAGCCACCCCTTTCCAATGCTTCTCATCTTCTCTCCAGTAAGTCTCAATCTTGATCTTAATTCTGGCGTCTGACAACCCCCGGCCATATTCATATGATTAAATAGCAGACAATCCTCGAATGTGGTATATCTGGGAGTGGGCTCTCCACCCATCAATATGCCCTTCTCAACAGGGAGAACCTTCAAATTTCAAGAAATTACAGTCGACCGATTGCAGGATCGACTGGACCCGACCCCTCTGTGGCACTTTTACCACCCCAGCCACCCTATTGCACCCCATCTTTGGCAAATTCGTCCATGACTGCCACAATCATGAACCCACCAGCAAAGATAATGATCTTGTGCTGGAGCTTTCCTCCCGAATGTCCAAGTTCTTCGAAGACGAGAGCCAGCGACAGGAAGCACTCACAGATATCTTGCGCAGCCATCACATAGGGATCGTACCAAGTTCTTTTTCTGGTTA
>JBBPQJ010000189.1:0-11080 GCA_038092415.1 Xerocomus tenax
GCGCTCAAAGTTGATGGAGCCACCAGGGATGTGGTGCACACGCGTCGTGCGCTGCAGGATCGTGGAGCGAAGCAGGTCGGTGTCGAGTGCGTGGTTGGCGTTGCCGTGCTCGAGCACGAGGGGCGTGAGGGCGCCATTGCGCGTGTGAGACGAGCTTGGTGGGATGGCTGGTGAGCGTGAACGCGAGGACGGAGAGCCAGCTCTTGAAACGGGGAAGCTGCTTCGTTCAGAGGAACTGCCTTGGGTCGCAGCAATGGACGGTGAAGGTGGCTCTTCTGGTGAACGAGTGAAATAGACTACTTTGGCCAGAGAGCCACCGATCTAGAAACCACAAACATATAGTTACGGTACAGCGGCGAGGAGAACGTGCACGTACGTCGATGGCAATATGAGAAACGGGTTCGATGTAGTTTGGAAGGTATATCCCTCTGCTGTCCCGTGTCTTTGATAAGACGTGTCAGGGAGACGGTGTGGGAGAGAAAAAGACACACTTCGGGGGATTCCTCTGCGAGAATGACAGCCCCTCTGGTGTTAACGTGGATGACCTTTGGGGAGGGTAACGGCGGGGCTGGCATGACCGACGATGCTGAACTTGCTGCTGTCGACCTTGTATTTAAGTGTCCCAGATGCTTTGTCACCGCCGCAGCTAATCAGCCGTGGTCCTGGTGGTTCACGTTCTGCTGGTGGTGCCACTTATAACAGCTGTCCTGGCTTCTGCCGGTCTTACTCAGGGTTCACTCAAAAAGTCTCAAAGTTCGGCCAACGACTTGTCCCGATGAAAGAACAAGCATCCATCTCCAAAAGGTACTATCCATATCAACCGCTGATCGCGGACACAACCAGTGCGCATGCGCTCTCTTGTTCAGCACGAACACCGAGCTCTAGCGTAACCCCTTGTCCCTTCGAGAACGTCATTCGGCATCTTGCAAGCACCTTGCCTCCACCACCCGTGACCAGCCCAGACAGCTGGAGTGTGTGCACCGATGGCGAACTCGGTATCTCTGTACCTCCTAGCGGTTCCATGTTTAGAATCTCGATGATTGAGTCGCAGGCAGCTGTGAAAAGTGATCATCACCCGAATTCATCAGTGATTTGGCATCAAGAGACATGATCCAGCGCACCTTTGATGCTTTCCATAGCAGTGAGCGAAAACGTCTCAGTGGCAGTTGCACCCGAGCGCAGCCGATCCCACTCGGACGAGAATGAGGAGTAGCTCGGTATTACATAGTCCCCACCAGCACTCAGTTCCACCTCTTCCAACTGATATTCGTCTTCGTACCCCTCCTCCTCGGGTTCCCCTGTCGAAGGATCGAGTTCTTTGCTGATAAACTTGAGGACACATTGGAACGATGCCGTGGCATATTCCTCGGGCGAATCTCGTGTAAAGGAGACATAAACAATACTTGGCGAGGTCGCAGACGCAAGTGTTGGAACAGTGAGGATAAAGTCTTCTGTCAGTCCGGACTCCGTCTGGGCCTGCATAATGACAGACACCTGTTCCAGCACGGTGTCCGGAAGGGTATTCGAGACATTGAACTGATCCGGAATTAGTATCGTGGTAGATATTGTCATCTCCGCTACGCACCTGAAACACGATATGCTCTTTGAATATGTGCTTCACACACGTTACTTGGTATTCGGTCTCTGTCTCAGTTAGTTGTGCCGGCTTCGCGCTGCTATTAAGGACTGGGCCGTAATCTGCCAATTCAGGAACCTCGGCAAGTTGTTGCGCGTACGTGGACTGCTTCTCAGCGGCAGTTGGAGGTGGAGGTGTGGCGTTTGATCTAGTGGGCACAGCGATTGTGTCCAATGTGCTTGGACCTTCAAACATGTCGTAAGGTTAGCCCTTACTATACCAGGATAATATCTTACGGGTCGCTTCCGCTGCCAGCTGGGCACGGCTAACTTTCGGTATAGTGGATGCGTCAAATGGTTGGGTGGCAGCGGCAGGATCATTGACGTATGCAACAAGCTTCGACTCCAGTGCAGCCAGAGAAAATACCGATTCTGTCAAAGGACTGTCATCCATGATGCTCTTATATAGAAGAAACAAGCACACCTTCTTTTACGTATACATCTGCAAGCGGCTTCTCCTGGAAAACCCTCACGTACATCGCTGCACGGTCACGAACCTCGTCATCAACATCATCCAAACACCTAAGGGATTATGAGTCGTACCCCATCAATGGCCACAAGCACCAACCTGTTGAGCAAAACACCAACACTACGACGTAGACCAGCATCGATGGCGTTGACACCAAATTTGGCAAGACTCGCTACAGCAGCAGCCCGAACGGTCGCGTTTTCCAGCACCACACGGTTGTAAATGTACCGGATATACTTTGTGGGTTGAGGTGCCTTCGGGCCCTCGACGCCGAGCAGGTGAAGAATGCGGACGGAAAGCTTCGTAAACTCGCAGTCTTCGATGAACTCGCACAAGTGTGAAAGCGCTTGCTCCCTGCAGTCCGAAATGTACTTGATCATGTCGAACATGGCCTCCACCACAGCCCGCTTGTACTCGTATCCACCTTCGTCCCGCAAGACACCGGACAAAAAGGCAAGCATTGATACATGCTTGGAAGGGAATTTGAGACAGAGGGAACGGATGGCGTCGACGACAATGACTTTGAACTCGTCACTGATCTCCGACATAAAGCCTGTGATCTGTTTCATAAGGCGATCTACCGAAGCCTCATTGCCAGTCTGGAGAAACATGAGTACCAAATAGACTGTCAGACAAGCGTAATTCATACCTTGAGAAGGGTCGTGATAGCATAGGTGGCAACACTCCTGTTGGAGTCAGCGATGAGATTTTCAAGGTCCACGTTACAGGCAGCTACACTTGTTGGGTGCGTCAAAGCAAGGGCAGCAAGCGTACGAGTTGCAGCAAACTTCAAGACCGGTTTAGGGGATGAGAGGAAGAGTTGTAGGACTGCAAGGCATATTAATAACAAATCGCTGCTTCAGAAGGAAAAGCACAAACCGGCAATAGGTTTGGTTAATTGTGCAGCAGGTACGTGCTTCATCTCACAGATGGCTCGGGCTGCCTCAAAGTTTACCATGTCGCTTTTATGCCGTAGCCAACCATCAAGTAGATCGAGAATCTGCTTTTGCACACTTGGATTGTGGTCAGACAAGGACTTGCCTATATCAGGATAGACTACGTACTTGGGATCCTCTTCCATGACCTTGGCAGCATAGCGAATCAGCATGCAAAGTGCCATTGAGTTCTTCAGTGTTGTGCCAGCGCCAGATTTTCCACCACCAAGTTGTTGAATCATCTTTGTGACGGCCATCCTATCTTGCTGGCGGATAAGGTAGAGTAAACCAAGGGCGTGGTACTGCGTAATATAACTGGTAGACGGTATAGGTTGGTATCCGCTATTGGATGAACTCGCGGACCCGAAATTCAGGTAACCCCCTGAGGAAGCGCCAAATAGAGAGGGAGACGACTTTGCGTTGACTGCTTCCTGAGCTTCGTTGACCCATCGTTTCACCACGTCTTTCGCTTGTGGGAAGAGATGGTAAGAGGAAACCAATGCAGCGGATGATATGGAGGGTGTCCTGTCGACGATAGCAGCCTTGAAAAAACGCTCGATACCTTGAGCCATGGAAGGCTAAAGAGGATGAATCGCCATTATGACATAAAGATAACACGAACGCCTCACATCTATGATTCGGCATAATGCACGGATGGAATTCGGTCTGTAAATGACCTCGGAGCTTGGTTGCATGTCCTTCATAATACTGCTTGTCACCATGATCACATCTTCTGCTGTGGTGGATAGCTCTTTTATCGCGAGGTATACCATTTGTCTCAAGGCACTCTGTACAGTATATGATCAATCACCCCAGGCCAGCACGTCAACTCAACTTACGTCTTTGTGTTGGAACAGCTTGGTAGTGCCAAAGAACAACGTAGTCGCCTCCTGCGAGGTGAAGTTCTCACCAATGTAGAGGAGGTATACAATCCTCGTGAGGAGAGCTCTGCACTTGCGCGGGCTAATGGGCGAATCATTGAAGACGCGGGCTTCCTGGATGATTGTTGTTTTATTGTTGTAGTAGGAGCTTAGACCGCTCTCCTCCTCTTTTTTGGACACGAAGGCCATTGCAGACGATGGTGAAGGACTCGAGCCCGAGGATGTTCAGCGAACGTAGTAGTACGTGTAGTGGATCTTTTGTTGACACATATTTGGTGCTTGCCAGAGTCAAGCTGTAAGTAGTCAAGTATAATAAGTGCCTTTCAAGCTAGCGAATGAAACCTAGTGCGCAAATGACTGTGCACACTAAATGCCCACGCATGTGCGTCAAAGCTTTCCCAACAAAGTTGAAAGGTTGACGGCGATGGTCGCTGCACCGCACGACAAGGTATGCCCATCGAGCCACTTGAAGCTTGGGTTTGACCTACATAATACACTTGAATAGTCAGCACTTAGGTAAATCCGGCCTGTCAGATTTTCAAGATCAGAAGAAGAGAAAGGCGTGCAGTAAACCTTGATCATGAGGCTGTTCTATCGAAACGTCATTGTGATAATCACGCTGACAACATTTCCAGTGCTCTAGTGCGTCCGAAAATCGTACCTGTACACAGATCCCCCTGGGTCCTTGCACAGATCTTTGGTTAGTGTGAAAGTGTCACTCTTACCGGAATTACACTGTTTCGGCTTGAAATCAAGTCACCGGATCGCAATGAATGCGGCAACAACATGTTAGCGGTAGGTTCGACAAAGCTACACTGTGATCACACGGATACATTTGCAAGGGTCCAATTAGTCTTTGCAACGTGTTTTTATCTTGGCGGCCGATACAGGACACTCTCGTTATGCCATTCGGGAGTATTCTACCAGATTGCCAAAGTTGAGTGCACATATATGTATGTATCAGGTGTGGTTCTAGCGAGTGAGCAAATGGCCCCGGAACGTGCATCATCGATCATCATTGAATGATTTGGGCTGGTAAGCATCGCACTCTTTTCTCCACCACCTTCCTTGCACCCACAAGCCGTGAAACGAGGTTTCCATTCGCCGTTCTATTTCCCCTGTCTTCGTTTGTGCACCGATTGACTCTGGAGACCCGCGGCATTCTCGCCGTCCGTTTTTCTGTAAGAATTGACACTCGCTTGATCAGCGCTCAAGCGCTCAAACCTCGCGGGGTAAAGTGGACGCTACAACCACAATCGCTCTCATCGCTTATCACCCATAACCCCGAAGTACTCATTAGGCATGATTACATACAAGAATCTTTCTAGAATCATTTGTACTACGCACAGCAGTATGTTGTAAATGGATATATTTTATCACATATGAAATTGAGCTCGATGATCACCCTAGCCCCGCGGTGATCGAGGCATCCCACACCCAAGGCAGCCAAGACTCGACGCGAACTTATCCTGCCACTTATTCGTGTCAATAAATGGGATGCAAGATCCAGTAGAGACGGTTCAAGTCAGTGGCTGAATGGAAATATATGACCAATGGTATGGGTCGATAGATGATATGCAAGTGTGTAGCGTGGATAGTAATATCATACAAATGCTCTCTAAATACAGTACACTGAATGCCATGCTGAAAAATCCACAGTCGAAGCCGCAGCCTGCCACACGGTGAAAAATAAGAAAGATCAGTGCCTTTTGCGAGCATAGACATTTTGTATCAGGACGTAAAGTGGAGTTACCGCTTCATCGAGTTCTCGAACTGCATTGTGCTCCATGGCGTTCACAAACTCTGGCGAAAGGCCATGACCAAGTAGGAGTGGCCGACCAGACTTGAGAAATGCCTGCAGAAAAAAGAGGTGAAGGAAGCAGAATAAGATTGTCGATTCTATTGAGGAGGAGTTACTCGCCTTAACGTCGTCCCTCATAGTCGCACCAATTTCGTTCCAGAAATTTGCCTCTGGACTGTTTCCAGGAATCCAGGGAGACAACGGTATCCAAAATTCCCGATAGACGACGTCCTCGAATGCCGGGTGACCAGCTATCCACTCGTGCAGATGAACGGAGGCGTCTGCATCGCCTCCCCGATCCTTGACAGCGCGATGTGCATAAGACATCCAAAGCGGCGTCCACGGAGGATAGAAAGAGCCAGCGGGAGGGCGGAGGTTTTGTTTGTCCGGCCCTGTGAAAGCGAAGGGAAATTCATAAACATCTATCAGGCCGCCCGGTCGGAGGACATGGCTTATATGGTTGACCAAGACTTGATAGTCGCGAATCTGACGACATAAAGGTATAACTTGACAGTCGATAGGTATCGAAAGCTACTTACTCCCGAGGAGATGAGCTGGCAATGGACGGCATTGAAGTCGCCGTAAAAATGTTCGAGACCAAGGTTGATGTCGTCTACTTCGCTTCTATAACAAGGACCGATGTGTGAAATGTAAACGAGGGGACGTGTTGTGCACTCGCCTGCAATTTGGGGGCATAGACCTGGGGATGTCAAGAAAGGTCGTATGACATGTGTGGATAAAGCTTACAAGGACTGCATGGGAACGAGATCAACGGCAACGGCACTGCAATGCGGGAACTCTCTCGCGATGTCCATTATCCTGAGGGCAGTGATAAAGCACGGGGATTAGACGTATGAGGGAATGTTGCCCACCAGCTGCCGCTTCCACAACCGAGATCGAGAACAGCCTTGACTTCGAAGCCGTCGTCTGCAATAATTTCTGGGAAAGGAGGGGGATACTTTCCCATTACCTTCAAAAACAAATCATGCTGTTTATCTTTTTACGGGGATGAGGGGGACGACGAGAAGAAGGGTAGATGAATTCACCAAGGCGGTCGAGCTCCTCCTCATCGGCAGGGAGACGATAGACATCGGAGTAGTTGTTGAGGCCTCTTCCGTATTCCTGGCGGTAAGCCTGGGCACGCAGTGAGCTTGTGACGGAGAATACGGAAGGCGTGGGGGAGGAGGAGCGCATAGATACGGATGTCCTAGAGCTGGGTACGGATGAGTCGAAGGACATTTCAGTGTAGCGATCCGACTCAGTATCGCTGTCTGCATCGTCTAGTGGGTAGGGAGGAGGCATTGTGGATGACAGCATCATAACAGCCAAGTATAAATGCAACTGAGGGGGTCTTTGACAGGGACCCCGGCGGACATGAATAAAATGCTCCGTTAACCGCGTGAAAAGGCAACTGGATACTTCACAACCGAGTTATGTTGAACAAGAATCTCGAACTCTTACGTGTCTCCAATACTACAAGAATATTCGGTCAATCGGGTTTCGTCCCATCTCCGACCGTGACATAACTCTCCATCTAACATGATATCATTCACGTCGCTACAGCCGCGGTATCATCTCAACTGCAGGGTCACAAAGTATCTCTCCCTCATACCCACCAACAACGCCGCATTTCAACTTCGCTCTCTTCGTCTCTTGTTAACTGTTGTTCAGATGTGCCGATCCCAAATATGTACAAACATCACCTTATGATGTTCTTCACTTCGGCTCATGCCCGACCCTGTCATACAGGAGGGTACTTTTCCCTCGCTTATAAGATATCGTGTGGTCCATATCTTGCAAGTGGGTCTCGGCGGATTTCGCCCCACTCCAAGAGTACTCTTAAAACGCGTCCGTCAAACGTTGAGACTGCGAAAATATCCACATTCTGGAGCGTGAAACATTACAATGAGCGCACTGCGGGTATGGTGATCGGTTTCACGAGCTAAAACTACCGCTTGTTTCCTGCCCCACTCGGGCTAACGTTTCTTCAGTTCCTGGAAACGACGTGCCAAAGACTCAAAGTCGTCCTCACGATCTTCTTTAGCAGGCCTAGTGACCTTTTCGTCCTCCTCTTCTGTTGGTGGCAGATCAGGTAGCTTAGTGACACTCGGCTCTTCCGAGTAGCTTGGAAGTGTCTCTGGCGTTTGGGTTTCTTCCTGCAAGAGATCCGTGAGTAAAACATCCACCCTCGAAGCCATACCAACCAGTTCGCCTGCCTCATCTTTATCACCCGCTGGACTGGCAGACGGCGACCACTTGACCCCGTATGCCTTGCTTATCTCACTTAGGTAGCCATCGACTAGCTGGGATGTTGGTGTTTCAACAATTAGCTTCTTTACCACCTTCACATTGATACCAGACGTCAGGGGCTGAACTATGAGGACCATCATGTACTTACCCGGTCGCTGACACAACCTCCGCGATTTTCCATTACAGCGGTACAAAATTCTCGTCCGTACTTTTGTATCAAGAGTTCACGCAGCACCTGCAGCTCTTTGAAGATCGAAGAAATTTAGCTGGCGATTCAAAGGGGAAATTGAACTTACCTTTTACTTCGGTTCTCTGCGCAGCATAGATAACGGCACAAACACCCTCTTTAATGCCTTGATCAGGTTCTCGCGTGCTATGAGAGACGTGAGAGGGAATACACCTTCAGCGGCGTACTCACTTTTGATCGAGCAACCCGAAGCGCGCTATCAAGAGTTCACAGTAGAGTTCCAACAGTTCCAACAGTTCGAGATTAATATCTTCATTGATGACTGATGGATAGAGGCGCTGTCAGCGTGCCATGTCCCTGCATCAATCAGATCGAGACCCACTTGCTTCGACCTTAATTCGCGCACTCTCAATCTTTCCCTTTTCCAACGAGAGTGCAATATCGCGACGGGAACTCTTTCCCAGCGCTTCCCTCTTCTGTTGCAATGTCCGGAGACGTTGGATTGAGAGCCTAGCTCACGCAAGGACGTCACGACATCTAGTACATCTCTACGACAAAGGACTCACCGAAGCTGTACCTACACGGAATGAGAGGGTGAGTGTCGCTTCATGATTGGAAGCAGTGAGCCATGCCTTGGCCTTTGCAGAACTCCAAGTGGGGGTAGGCATCGTTGACAGCACAGCTTGAGCCCGCGCGATAACACTCGCGGCTCGGACCGATGTCGGCATCCAATTGCTGATCCCAATAACTTTATCCAGTGAGTCTGCAATACCTCCTGTATGGCTGCAGGGATCCCATTCTGACACTCTGACACAGACAGCGAATTACAGTCGACACTGCGTGCAGTGAGTATTTTTAAGCGCCATAGCATGTTTCGGATTTCGTTTCCTGTATCCTGGTTGGAATGGCTTCCGTGTCTAGCTGAAACGCAGTGTACTGATGGTACCAGTGCTCCTTGGAGTAACCGCAAGACTTCGTTGCGAACATAAAGTGCGTATCGCTGGCACCCTCGTATCTACTTCATTCCACCATCACAGGCTCAAGAACATGTCCGAGTTGTCCAATGCCCTTGCACGTCCACAGCGCAAGCCGCTGCGTATTTTAACTGATATACGTCTATTCTCATTTGATCATTCTTCCGCTTCTTCATCGCCTGAGTCCAAGCAAAGCACCCCCTCTTCTGTGACGACACCAAGTACAAGCAGTCCTCAGTACTTGTGTCATGTCACATGCATGCACGATTTCGACTCATTGGATCCCGTCCACCTACCATTCCACAAAGATGAGGTGCTGATAATCGTCAAACAAGAACATTCTGGCTGGTGGGCCGCTATGCGGCCTCAAGGCGACCGCATTGGCTGGATACCCGGCTCATATGTCATGCCTCTGGATGGATGCAAAACCGTGGAGTATTCGGACGCAACGCTAGTTCATCCACTCTCCGCCGTTCATAATCCATGGGTTCCTGTTTCTGACGAAGTATGCTGTCATACATCTACTATGCCAAACCGCTGAAACATTTGGACAGGTCTTCACATTTCAACCCGTAACGCCGACAGATCTTGATCGATATAAAGAAGTCTTTGACAGTAGAGATCAATGCCATAACGATGAATCACTCCTCAATCTGACATATCGATATCGCAAACGTTCTTCCGACATGGGGGATGCTGGCCTCCCTCTAACACCCGAGAGCGCCCGTCCTCTTGAAGAATGTAGGGACCGCACTTTCTCCCGAGCCTGCTTCTATCGCAGCCATGAACGCCAGAGCTTACTAGGACCGCAAGTTCACTCTGAATGATGCCAAATCATTTTGTCATCCCCATACGTACATAGTGGGCGACTAAGCACTATCGGTTCGGAAGACCTCAGTAGTCTGGGCATTTGACTACCCGTGGTTCGGCAAGTATTCCGACGGCATGAACCAATCCAACACTCTGATCAAGGTGTTTTAGAATTAAATCCCAGTTCCTCAGCCTCGTGATCTGCCTGGCCGAATTATCTTACACTTCGGTACATACAGCGTACGCAAGCGTCCATCAAAATGGCTACCTCGAGTTGCAAAAGTGCCAAAGTGACAGGGCTGCGGCGCGTTCTTGGCATCCACGACTCGTTTCATAGGCATAAATGTCCGGAGACAGCAAGAAGTTGTATCCTTGAATCAGGGTTGCCGGCTATCTAATTATTATCTATGTTTTGGTTTGACAGCGGGTGAACTCACATCTCACATGTTTGGTAGGCATGCGGAATGTTTCGTAATTTCGATTCCCCGGGCAGGTGCCGTCTGCATTCTCTGCGCCCTCACTTGGGCACGGAGCAAACGTTTACAACGTGACGCGATGTGTGTTGGATCGTGTTCCAAACGAGGCCACATCGCCGCATGGACATCACATCGTGGACGCCACAGACGGCCCGTCTCTGACCGATTATCTCGACCGTCACGATCTCCGAAATCGGTTCAACAACCCCTCCCTCCCCCAGTCGAGATACGTGGCCGTCGAGGCGGGATCGTCGGCTGTTCTGCGGGGCGAGGGCTCGCCGCCGTTCCAACATCTTTGCGTCACCCATCCCTATAGTATAATAACACCCATCCAGCTGCGGCGAGAATGACCCCAAGCCGTCCGGATGATTGGCAATAAGCTGGAACATTCATATTACGCACACAAGGATAAGACACTCGTCATAAAATAATAATTTGCCAGTTCCCCAACAAGAACATGCATGTAACTCTATTATCAGCCTGCGATGTCATTATGATCCAAGTTCAGCATGGCGCAATGTACGTTATGTTACATGTGGAGTAAGAGAGGGACAAATCAAGGTGAAGGCCGGGAGAAGATTAAGCCGAGTTGAGCCTCGCGGCTAGCAGTTGCAAGCATCGCCCGCGATCTGAGAGGAAGCTTGCTTGTTGAGATCGACACC
>JBBPQJ010000190.1:0-11041 GCA_038092415.1 Xerocomus tenax
AGATACCAATCCAGAGATCTCGGCGAAAATATGAAAAAAGACCTTTCCATCATGAGTGGGTCATTGTTCTGGCTCGGCGCGGATCGGTTACTCATGCCCCCCAGACAAGGATGCCCTCAAGAATGTTACGGTACATGTGGCGGATGTCACAGTTGCGTGTGACTAACCCACCTTTCAGATCTACACTTCATCCGAGCGACGCGTCATTGCCTCCGCGGAAATTTTCGCTGCCGCCTTGGTTGACAATCAGTCAAACTATCCACCATCTTCTTCCGCCAGCTCGATTTCTTCCCGCTCTTCCCTGGATGATAATTCGAGCAATATACCATCACATAGGAACGGTTCGAGTTCACATGGAGGCCCCCCTGCTCTCATCGTCCGCAAGGACCTTTTGGACGACTCAAATGCGGCAAAGGATCTTATGGATGACGTTAAGAAGCGCCTCAAGATACTGCTTAGGCCTGGTGAGCCCGAGAAACGACCGGAACTCACGTGGCCAAAGAGCATGAAGAAGGAGCCAGTTGAAGTTGTGAAAGTACGTAAACGTTGGCGCCTACTTCTCTCCGTCTTATCTCGTGATTCAGGAAGTGATCGAACTCCTGAGTTCGTTCCGCACCATCATGCGCAAAAACTTTGAAACCTTGAACGTGGACAAGATCCAAGAGCGCTGGTATGTGTGTGATATCTCATTAACCCGCCTCGAACACCTCTTAGGTGCTGCGGTGACGAACCCTGGCTTTTCCGAGAACTCTGGGAAAAGCTTTTTGAAGATTTTTGTGACGTGGAGCAGAAAAAGTTCGATCCCTCTCGTGTAAGTCAGAGAACGCCATGACATCTATTCATTTTCAATGTCCGGCCACAGGTTTCTGAACTATACGACACCATCAAATATTGCGCCCTCCACCATCGACAGTTCCTGTTTGCCATCTTTGATGAACATGCTGGACAAGTTCAAGTCCCTGATGAAAGACAAGATCGCAAGCTCCACGAACTATATGGTCGCGCAAAAGCCCTCTTTGATCTAGTCGCCCCCCAAGAGTACGGCATTGATCCCGATGAAAAGTATGTATCGTGCACTTTTATGTTACCCTCGCGATATACCTCATCATTCTCTCGGTTGTAGGGAAGAAATAGGAGTCTTGACATCACTTCCCCTACTTCGAAAGGTGGTTGAGGACCTCGAATCTGCCCGTAACAACGGAGGAAGTTCTGTCACTCTTTACTTCACAAAGGAGAGCCACATTCACACGCTGGTCAACCTCGTTCTGCTATCTGGATTGCCCATAGCCAACAGACGAATTCCGGAACTGGATTACTGTGTACGTGACCTTCATTCCTCAGCATCATGGAGTCAGCTGATCGTATGCAACACAGTCCCACATCATGTCCGTTGACCACCCATTGTGTTGAGTAGAGGTCATGCTGATTTTATGTTACAGTTTCGAGCTCTATGAAAGGAACTTTGGCCGAGGAAACTCTGACAAGGAGTACTCCATCAAGCTATCTCTGAGCGAGGGTGCGCACTCGTCGAATGTGCTCGACTCCACTTTAGATGCTCGGCATTCTCTCAATGTCCAACCTCGACGGTAATCAGTTTGCTGGGAATTGATCGCAAACTTAGCGACTCACACAACGGTTTCAGGAAATTAACTCAACATTTGCCGTACAGCTTGGTAATTGAGAAGCTTTCCAAGCATTTTGGGAGGGTCAGAGAGGCACGCAAGACTATTCACTTACCTGACGGTCATGCTGATGGTCCGGGAACAGGACGATGATACTGGCACGGACACTCCCTATGTTGAAGCGGTGCACCACTTGAACGCTAGCCCGCTGAGTGTCAATGACAACAGCAGTAGCGATGATCCCAGCCACGAATTCTTTGGGCGCCGTTGATGACTTTGGCAAGGTTCGACTTCCTAGAGCGTTGAGAAACTATAGATTTATATATACAGAAATTGGTAGTCCAAACTACTCAATAGCGGTCCGCATAATAGTACTAATCAATGGAGTTGATAATCGTATAAGTAGGCGCTGTATGCCGCTTTAGTGGAGCAAACACGCTAAAATCGCACCCTCGACAATAGGTTGAGCGTTACAATCATGATGTTAGCGCGTTTTGTACTGAATGCCCAGTGGGTGGATTGAGAGTGTCTCAAGAACCTTGTCGACGTGCTCAGGCTTTGTCGGAGTGAAGCGAAATGAATAAGCTTTCCTTGAACTGGGAGCATCATAGAGGGTGCTCGGTGACTGCGACAACTGCGAGGATTGCTGAGCAAGGGCTGTGAAAGAGGGCCTATTCTCTTTATACCTATAGCAACGGTGATGGATGTAACAAAGATACCAGCCTTGTGCAGGATGGACTCACAGCCTAACAAAATGTAAGCCCTCGACACGGTAAGACGCAAACGGCACGTACTTGAAAGCCTCCTTGTTGACCACATCCAACTCGTTCAGCTTGTCGAGCGAGCACTCCTTGAACGCTGTCTTTACAAAGTAGAGGATGTCGTGAACATGATGTTCCTTTGGTCTACGGCATCATCGGATCGTCAGCCTGTGGTGTACAGAGTTGGTGGGCAAGCAGTCTACCTCCAGGGTCGAAACCGCGCCGCCAAGTTGAACATGCCTGTCTGACCCACAACGAGCGGGTGGAACACGTCCGTCACGAAGCGCACCGTAGGAGGTCGATCGGGATAACTGTCTGGAAATGTGATGACAAACTTGAGGACAGAACCTGCATAGTGGCCTGGAGATCGCACGAGAGTTGATAAAAGGTGCTCTCTTTGGCTCTGAATGAGCACCACTCGCCTTTGTGCACAAAGAGAACGGCGTCCCAGATAAACATGCTCTCTGTGGACGGCATGACATAGATTCCTGTTGGACAATGCCCATCGTGGCGCAAGGATGCGTACTCGATGGAGATCGCAGCGCGTGCGACGGGACTGATTCCAGACTGATTCGTGTCCGGGTCAGTAGTAGGCGCAGGCTTGGTCCTCGACCGGGCCCCAACAAGGTCAAGCGTCGGGGAATTGACCAACCCAGCCAACATTGTGTGTTCAAGTCAAGCGCCTCGAGTCGGGTATAACCGTGTAATGGTACTACGAAGTACTAATAACATATAAGACGTTCCGTCAGTATCATCATCTATCGTAGCCACCTTTGTAGCGTGGACCGTGATTCCGTCTCAACCCCCGGTGCCCTCCTGCCTTGTCTCCGTTCTCCTGACCTCGCTTCCGATCGGTTTTGCTTGAATTCGCATACCTATCTTCCTGGTTTCTTTGATCAGTTGCAGCTCCCCGAATACGAATAGAATTCTCGAGTCGCTGCGACGGTTCGTGTCCGTCGTCACGATCAGTTTTCCTTCGATTCCTTCCTCCAGGAGCGTCACCGATCCGCGCGAGCAGGCTCAATCCACCCCCATTGTTAGGCAATGAAGGTGGCGGGGAGGGACGTTCATGTTTGAACGTTCCAAACTTGAACCCCCTTCCACGCGGCGGGGCAGGCGGTGGTGCTTGCCGATCCATACCTCTCTTCTTCACGTTCCGCATGTCATTGAACCAATCCACGCCTTCGTCCTCTTGCTCTCTGAATCTTTTCTCTAGCCGTTCTTTGTCCTTGTTCTTTCCTCGCTTGCCAACGTCCACCAGAGCGCTTTCTTCCCAATCGTCCGGTAAACGACGTCGGTCATCGCCCTCCCTCGGCCCGCGTTTAACAGAAACTGGCTCCGTAGCAGGGTCATAAAACGGCCCAGACATGATGTTGTGGGAGCTAAACGCAGAGTGGTCCGTAGGTATGCTTGTTGGATGCGGGAGTTCATCACAATCCTAAGGCTACATAAACTCAAAAGATCGGTGGCATGGTAAATTTCACTCACGTCTCCTAGATGTCCCGTGTTCGCACAGTTACAACACCACATCTCTCCTCCAATGTACCCTTCGCCACCTTCGCCGAGGACAAGTCGTTTCTTTTGTTCTCGGTTCTGTATGATCAGGTCGCGTTCTCCTTCGTTGACATATTGGTATATGCGCCAAAGAGTCGGGCATTCCTAGAATGATATGGTGCAGTCGAATTAGTTCCTATAGATGTCTGCATTGGTAGCGGCGCACATTCATTTTATGCTCTGTAGATCCACAACGCTCGCAGTCACCATGAAGATCAGATGACACGGCATGGGCAGAAAAACGATTGGGGCAGGTCTACAACACGTTATGACCAGGAACAGCACAATGCGCACGCGGCATTCGTACTTTATTTATATGACCTTTCATGCCGCAGGTGTAACACGTCTTGCTAATCGGACAGCTTCGTGTAGAGTGTTCATCGCGTGCACCACAAGTCAGACACTGAAAGAGTACATGAGCAGTAATCCACACTCAAGGTTGTATGGCTTACTATCAGTACAGGACAATCATAGCTCTTATGGTCGCCTTCTGCACCACAATTCTTGCATTTGAAAATTGATGACCGCGAGTGGCTGGCTTGCTCTTCAACTTCGAAATAGCGAATCAACCCAGGGCCCTTTGAACATAATTTATGACAGATTCGATAGAACATACACGACGAAACAGACCTTGCGATCTTCATAATCCAGATACTCTATATATTGTTCGTCATCTGAGCTTGGTTTCGGGGCTGGGATTACCGAGACAGAAGTGAGTCCATTGCCATGGAAAACCGTAACATGAGATGGCAGTAATAATTTACTGTCATCCCCGTTGGATTCCCCCAGCTTCGTAGGGCTATTTTCCTCAGCTATTGGTGCAGCCGCGTGGTCGAAGAAAAAAAGGCCGGGTTCATCAGTGGCACGCGGAGTAGTTCGCTGGGGTGTTGAAGGCTGAGGCGTCGGATTGTTCTCGGCGGGTTCATTTCCAGTTTCCTGTGAATGGGCCCTCGAAGGCTGACCAGAACTGTTGGTAGCTAGGCCATCACTGGGCGTTTTTCTCTTTTTCCTCTTCCGTTTCTTGTCTACTTGTGCTCGGCTGTGGGGACCAGGCGTGTTGGCCTGATCAGATGAGATCTCAATGATCTCGCGTTGTGGAGACACGGTGAGGTCGATGATTTCTGCCATCCAGTAGTTGCGAACGATGTGTAAAGCTCGCCCAGAAATGGTGGTCAACAGCGCGCTTGGACCTCTTTAATACGGTTGCATTCAGCGACAACAAAGCTTTACCAGTCATCGCTCGTTTCAATTCAAGTCAAACAAAAGAGATACACATGTATTTTATACACAGAACGAAGGCACGATTCTTGTTCCAGCAAGTTACAGATTAACACATTCGGCCATCACCAGCCCAAATTTCAACAGACTCGCATACTTACACCAACTGGTCTATAATTCAAAAAGCATGGGATGAAATAGTAAATCTCTTGAAGGTATACCTGAACAAAAAGCTAAGTTAGATCCGGTCTGAAAAGGCTCTCTACGCACCCGAGGAAGGCAAGATCTTTCTGTGCCCCACCAGCGGTTGCGGTAGGCACTTCTGCAGGGCTTTGGTCAATCTCGTCCGTAGGAAAGTAAGAGGTGTCCGTTATTGAGCGAAGGTTGGGTATAAAGGGGGAATCGATACGGCGAATGGAGTCCCAATCAACTCCATAGAAAAATGGATGATTCTTGATTTGATCTGCGTTCAATCGACGGTCTGGGGAAGTCATGAGCCTAGCATACTGTCAATATGATACCCGAGGGCAAATAATCTGGGCCATTTACCTGCGGATCAAGTCCTCAGCCTCACGGCTCAAATGAACATCATCCGGGAACGCCAGGTAATGTTGCCATTGCATGATTTTTTGATACGTCTCGTGCGTTGACTCTGATCAGAATGGTGGATACCCAACCAGGCACTCGAACGTGATTGCCCCAAGCGACCACCAGTCGCACTCATTTCCGTATCCCTTTTGCTGGAATATTTCTGGTGCGATGTAGTCCGGTGTGCCTACAGTGGAATATGCCTGTAAATTGAATGTTGTATCGCATCAGTGTACTTGGGATGCTGAACAGAAAATCTGCGTACCAGCTTACGCCGATTCGCTTTCCAGGTCGCAATTTGATCCTTACTAGACATAGTCAAGTGAATGGCGTTAACCGTGACGCTGTTCCGCGCTGCAGAGGCGGCCGATTGAGGATTGCTTGCTGAATCCAACAGCCTCTGATAGTAACTGGAATCATGTTGTTTGTGAAACCCCGTTGAAAGACCGAAATCAGAGAGTTTGACGTGGCCATCTTTATCTATCAGTATATTGTCCGGCTTGATGTCTCTGCAAAAGAACGTTTAAGAAACGAGCTAAATGCACCAGAAGTGTCGAAATATCTCCACCTATGGATAAATCCTAGTTTATGAACTGCCTCGATGGCAAGGGTACATTCTGCTATATAGAAACGAGTGACATCCTCCGAGAAAGTGTCATACTTGATAAGCATGGTCATGAGATCTCCGCCGGGAAGAAACTCCATGATCAGATATAGCGTTTGAGCATCTTGGAAGGAATAAAAGAGCTGCACAACCCAGGGGGAATTAGATTCTGCGAGAACATCACGCTCAGCGCGGACATGAGCCAACTGTGGAGCCATACATTGTCTCAATTGATGGCTAGTTACTACTTGAAAACACACGACGCACTTGATCTTTCTTCAGCATCTCGTCTTTCTTGAGAGTTTTCATCGCATAAATTTTGCCAGTGTCAAGTTTCTGAACGAGGCGGACCTACATGGGTGACAAAGTCAAAAGGAAATGACAAGGCGATTAAGACACGAAACCCCGCACTGACTTCCCCGAACGCGCCTTTCCCAATCACTTTAACCGTCCTAAAGTCATCCAGACCTAGACGTGTTCGTCGAAGGCGAAGGAATGTTGATTCCTTTTTCCCCAACTGCTGCAGATGACGGATCTTCCTGTCGTCCAACATCATGACGTCTGCTTGAAGCTTTCTCTCCAGGTCTACGCGCCTTGCAAGTTCAACATCACCATGATGTTCGTGTTGACGCCGAAGTTGACGATAATGCGTACCTAGTGTTTCGCTCGATCGCAGCGTCCACGGCAACCTTATAGAAATGCTCAAGCTTTAATTGCGCAGCTTTGGCTCGAGGAATGGCATCATCAGAGAAACCAGAAGAGCTGCGCTCAAAGTAAACATAATCTGCGGGTGGGCTGGTGGCTGTTGACGTTGATGACCGCGTGCTGGTGCTTGAGCGCTGCATACCTCGGACAAAGCGACAGCGTCGAGGCCAAGTTAGTACTAGCAGAAATTGTGCCTGAAGGCTGGACTTATCCGATGAGTCGCGATGGGAACCATATACATATGCGCCTTTGATCAAGGTCTGACATTCATCTGTGACTTGTCCACATAAATCTACGGTTCACCGCCAGACAAACGTGGTCGATGATCAGTAAGTATCCAGCTCAGCCTCTATACTAACTTCACTGAAACGCAGCTCAAGTGAGTTTCATCTTTTCTTCTTCACATCTTTCCGGACAAGCTAGACGAGTGAGGGATATGCTGGATAATGCATGACAGATACAAGAGGTCCTGGTACAGTAACCTTTATCCATAAAAATTGAGTGGTGATGGAACCACACTTTGATTCTAGGGCATGTACTCTGTTCTGGGCATTTTCTACACGCCCTCGAGCTTCGATACAACCTCGGACACTTTGGACTTGTCCTTTGGTTCACTGTCTGCTTCATCACCAGGGGTTGCCTCCGAGGCACACCGAGCGCAAGTACACGCGAATCCCCACCCCCGGGATAGTTCCATGCGCCTTCGGCGACGGCAATCTTGTACGCTCTCATCATCATGTTGGGTGACGTCGACATACGCAACAGTAACTTGGTCTCCTGCCTTGAGAGAGCGGGTGGCAATGAGATGCAGTTCGGATGTACCGTCGAAGCATGGCCGAGCAGATGGACTGCACGAGTGAGTGACCTACATGACACGGATGTGAGGTCAATTTTAGTTTCACACATAGATGCTTGGAAATGCGTACATAAGAGGATAGCAAGTAGAACCCAGCCCCAACCTGCTTTTGAGTACCATACGGTGTGCGCGTCTTTTCCACATCCTCGGGCATCGCTATTGGTGCCGGCTATACGAGTAATACAGATACTGTGAGCATGTGTGCATAATCGGAGACTGCACACTCACTTTATCATTCCTGCCGCCTTCAAAGCAGACACCAAATGCATTGTATGCCATGATACCAAGGTAAACAGAGAGCCGTTCCTCGGTTGCAAGGTGTTCCAATCCTGGAATCGCAAGTTGCAGCAAGGTTTTGAACAACATGCCGCCCTCGTCAAAGGGAGCCACGTCAAGGTAGCGCAATCGTTCAAGATGATCATTGAACGTATAGTCACCATCGTCCGTTAGCACCACACTGGGATTTACCAACGGTGGCTGCCCCATGGATGTCATCATTTGTCCCGTCTCGATGGAAACTTGGCGCGCAATGACGCGTGCCATCAGCTCTGGCGCAGCTTTGCCGCTCTTTTTGATGAATTCAGCAAACGCGGCTTGGGCACGATCTCTCTCATCCTTGGAAAAGTTGGCGACTTCAGGGGTCAGGTGTTCGGGAAGGGGTGGTTCGAGTGTGAAGAGTATGCCTTGCGAGTAGGTCTTTGCCTCGATAAGACAACCGTTCGAGCAATAGACCGAGTCAAAGCGATCTGCATCGGGACGGACAGCAATATCTCCCTTGATGGAACACAAGCAGTGACTACAATGGGTTCCCTTTCCTTGGAGATCTGCATCAAGAGCAGTGGCGATGGGTTCCTCCTATGGTTTTGCAAGAGAAAGACATCAAGACTGAGCCCTGGGTAAGTGGAGGTTTGGTACCTGCCTTGTATATCAGGTCGCCAGGTTCGAAATCCTTCGTACAAACCATGACCTTCTTGCGCATGGTCGCAGCGGCGGACTGACCAATGTCCTCCTGAGGAACTTCGACATTTTGAATGGCAACATTCATCCCTTTACGTGGAAATGAGTTGTAGTAACCTGTTCACTATGACTTAGTTCAAATAGTTTTGTTCTCAATTAGCAAGGCATACCTTCGGCGCGAGTCTTGACCTGCAGAGACAATGGTTTCAAGCAGTTTAGCGATTATTCAAGAGCAGCGACACCGGAAAGCAAAGAACATTCATATCAGATCATTGCAGAAAACGAATAGGAAGCAAACAGATATTATAGGGATGATGAAGGGGGCCATGGGGTACATGAACGATGGCGACTACACAGCGTACGGCAGCGTGCATTGCACGTTCAAAAAGCGTGTGTAAGATGACTCAAAGTCATAGTGCAGGCGTCTGGGTGCCTGGGTCTGTGACCTTGTCCCACTCCTGAGAGGACGCTTCCGAGGGTGGGCCCGAGGGACTCAATTCGTCATCTTCTTCAGGAACAGAAGTCGCCCCCTCCCCTCCAGATGAAGGAGCTGAACTCACGTCCAAGTTGACAAGCTGCATCACAAGCTGAGGCAGGCAGAGATGAGTGCATGGAGGACATAACATACAACGACTCACCTGGAATACGGGAGGAGAAAGACTCTTTTCGTAGACCATGATCAACTCGAGAGGTGCAGGGTACACCCGAATCGCGCGGTAAAAGCACAGTGCAGCCGGCATATAGAACTCGGGTCCTGTTGACACGTGAGTGAACGTCTTAAAAATGGCTCAGTTGACGCACCCTTCACACTCATGGCCTCCCCCATGCTAACTTGCGTCATAAAAAATTGGTGTCTCTCGTCATGATCGGTAGGGACTTGTTCGTTCCGGATTTTTTCCAATGCGCTGATGAGTTCGTCTGGATTAACACCCCCTATGTTTGCTGATGCCTCCGAAGGTGTCTGGCTCTTTTCTGCGCGCCTTTTCTCCTTGCCTAAATGATGACCATTTAGTTATTGAGGCAGCAGAATAAAAGTAAGCATACGCAGTTGTCTTCGGAAGGTCGAGTCCGTTCTCCGTTTGTAGTCAAAGTACACGGCATATGCGACGAGACCACTGACAGCGATGCCGGCGACGGTGAGCACCGTCGTTGACCTGGTCATTTTGAGGGAGTGGAGAGAAGATGTGCATGACAAGCGAGTAAAAATTAGTATTTTCGAATAAATTACGTAATTAGAGATAAGTCCCATTCCCATGGCATAACTTGGGCTTGCGGTACATTGTACATCGGGAAAGACGTTCAGGGCGTTCATTACGGGAAGTAAACTGGTACACTGATGCCAACCAGCGCTGTCTTGCTCGCGGGAACGGCGACGAGGACGCGTACCCAACCAAACAGGGACAACTGGAAATTCCCACGGGGTCACTGTCGTTGACTTGTTCAAAGGACAACTTGAACCAGAACAGCTCTCGCGAATTCTGCAGGTGGGATTTCGCGTTAGAATTTTACTGTGAAAGCGCCGTCTGGGTTGTCATGAGCGGCGTGGGCGCTGCGCCATCGTCTTCTCTTACGTCCCACAACGGCTCCGACACCGACATCCTCGACCATGACCTCTTATCGGCCTCCCACCACGCTGTCTTGCCACCACACGACCGTCAGGTAGCCCTCGAGCTCGAGCTCGCCTGTCTCGCCCACTCTGACACCGCCTTGGACGAACCCCCTCCTCAAATGGCACTTCAACATTCTCGTGACCACATCTTTGGCGACATCGACCACGTTGGTGACCATGTCAAGGACGACCACATCACAATGGTCGAGGCTGTGGACCCAGCAGTCACCCAGCAAGATACCTTGCAGCAGTCACCTGAGCCTTCATTAGAGCTAAAACGTGTCAAGGTAAGCTTCTCGTTTGTGGCATTATGCCCAGCCCCCATCATATTCCCGTCATGCCAAAAACGTGATAACTTCACCGAAAAAACCCTCTTCTTTTATTCAACATCCTTGCGTTTCCCTCCTGTTCATTTCCATCCTCACCCTTTGCATGACTTCATCAAGGGCCCACTCTGACCGACTCTTGTCACCTTCTTCAAAGGTTTACGAACTCGTTGGTTCTCGGTGGGTTGATCAGGGCACTGCATACTGCGCTGGCCAATTGGACGACGCCAATCAAGCATAC
>JBBPQJ010000191.1:0-11030 GCA_038092415.1 Xerocomus tenax
CCTCTTCACATTTCAACTCGACCTGTTTCCGCTCCTCCAGGAGCCGCAAATGGTTCATTACGAAGTGCGCCACCGTCCCGGAGTAATTCTCGGGCGGGATCACGTTCAAATACGCCTCAGCCGTCTGCGCGTTCTGGACCATCGATGATACAGTTAAGCCTTGGCCCTCAACCAGCGCTGGACGCAAAGAAAATAGATGACCTATTGAATCTCGACGCGGGTTAGCCATTGCATTCATTTGCGTTGACACGCGTATCGTAACCGTTTCGCAGATCAACTCAACCTGCTTCCATTGATGAAGCTGGAAAAGTATCTTGCAGACCTGCGTTTGGAGACAACAAAGACGTCTTCGCTTCTGACATATCTTCTTCAAACGCGCGATGCACTACAACAGGACTCAGAGACGTACAATAGATTGATTGCAGAGCTGGTAAACGAAGCTCAGAAGACTAAATCTGGGAAGAGCAGGGGTGGGGTGAGACGCAGCGGAACATTAAGCTGAGATATGTCTTAAGTACTGCTACTACTAGGATCATACCTTTGATTGGGAGCTCACGTGATGTCATTGGGATCATCTCCCGCTGCCAGCACCAGCAACCTAATGCGCTTGAGCACTCAGCATACAGAGATAAACTTTGCCAAGTGTTCAACATGAACGTAGCTGTCCCTATACCCTCCACGGTCTCAAGCGTATCATTTTCGTTCCTTTCCACGGAGGACATCCGTAGAATATCCGTGAAACAAATATTAAACCCGGTCCTCCTCGACGACTTAAACAGACCCAATGTGGGTGGCTTGTACGATCCGGCTCTTGGACCCTGCGATCGTCATGACATGTGAGTTGTCTCGCCCTCAGATCTAATTCTGCATTAACTGTCTCCGCGCAGTTGTGCGACTTGCCATCTCAACTATTTTACTTGTCCCGGACATTATGGTCACATCGAGTTACCCTCTCCCGTCTACCACCCATTGTTCATGGCAAACATGTTTAGCGTCCTCCGTGGAACTTGTTTGTTCTGTCATAGATTCAAGGCTTCTCGATCTGTGGTAGGAGAGATATTTTTTCTCACCATTTGCTCAGGCTGAAGATATTATTTGAGTTTAGGTATGTAAATACGTCGCTAAACTACGACTGTTGGAGCATGGTCTCCTGGAGGCTGCACATGCCGTGGACGATATTCATATCCAGTCGCGAGGCGGTGATAGTGAAGATGACCAAGATGAAACCGAGGAGGAATTTGAGAAGCGCATTGAACTCTATGTTGCCATTCATCTTCATCGTGCATCGAGCAGTAAACGCGATCATTACAAGAACGAAGTTGTCTATCAGGCGAGGAAGGAGGTTATCCTGGATTTTTTAAAGATAACCATATCAAAAACGTGTCATCATTGTCATGCGTGAGTATCAATTTTTTGCACCCTGTTCACTGTCCTGATACTAGTGTTATAGACACGCGTATATATTCCGCAAGGAGGGCTTCACCAAAATTATTGAATATGATCTCCCCACGAAGTACAAAAATCTTCATAAGGCAATTGGTCTGAGGCGCCCAGATGTGCTCCATGCCCAACAACAAGCAGCAATTGGATATCGTCCGGGTGACGATGATCAATTACTCGACGAAGGCGATGATCCTTCGGACTCTGAACCTGAAGGAGAATTGACTTACACAGATGAAGAAGAGGAGGCGGAGGCCAGACCTCCAAAGGAGACGCTGCCCAAGACAGCAAGCGGAAAAGTCAAAACATCACGCGGACGTAACGAAAGAGTCATGCCTCCAGAAGAATGTCGTGCCCACCTCCGTCGTCTCTTCGAAAATTGCCCGGTTATCTGTTCGCTGCTGTTTGGTCGGCATGGCCCCTTTGCTCCTCTTTCGCGCCATGGTCTGTCGTTAGCCTCTCCTGACATGTTCTTCATGGACGTGTTGTTTATACCACCAACGCGATTTCGGCCCCCGGCGAAACTGGGGGACACGCTATTTGAGCACCCCCAGAATGAGCTCCTAGCCAGAGTTCTTAACACGTCATACCGTTTACGCGATTTGAATGCCGAACTGGTTGCTGCATCTGCGAAAACCTCAGCTGTGGACAAGGCTTCACGCAGACGACTTTTGGGGTCACTTCTAGAAGCTCTAGTACAGCTTCAGGTTGACGTTAACAGCTTTCTCGATAGTAACAAAAATCCACAGCCACTTCGCCAGGGAAAGTTACCACCTCCGGGCATAAAGCAGGGTCTCGAAAAGAAGGAAGGTCTGTTCCGAAAACATATGATGGTTCGTTTTACAAATTTTCGACGTCTTGATACTAGCTGAGAAAAATGATACAGGGGAAACGAGTCAATTATGCTGCACGTTCGGTCATTTCTCCTGATGTCAATATTGAACCAAACGAGATCGGCATCCCCCCCGTTTTTGCCAGGAAGTTGACATATCCAGAACCCGTCACTCCATTGAATGTTCATCAGTGTCGACAATGGGTGATAAACGGGCCTAAAAACTATCCTGGCGCTACTATGGTGGAGTTTGAGGATGGACGCCTGCAATCATTGGTGACTTTCTCCTCCTATATTAAAAGTGGGCTGAGCTTCAACCTCACATCAGGATAAAACGACGAAGGAACAGCGCCAGGCCATTGCCGACATGCTCTTCACCCCACAGGATGCGAATAGTGGTGGGCGTAACGGTCTCTCGACAAAGACACCATCCATCAATAAAAAAGTGTATCGTCATCTACAAGATGGTGACATCTTGGTTTTGAACCGACAGCCAACACTTCATAAGCCTAGTATGATGTGCCACAGGGCGCGCATTCTTGAAGGCGAGAAAACAATCCGCATGCATTATGCGAACTGGTCTGTGTTTTTTCCCATTTCTTTGAGCGTGCAAATGAAATTTATTCTGCAGTAATTCTTATAACGGTACGTTTGTGCTCGTGGTCTGTGAGTTGTGCTCCCATCGTTAACCCATCTCACAAGCCGACTTTGACGGTGATGGTAAATGTGCCCTTATTTGACTTGCTTCCCAAATCGCTAACATTTTCTCAGAGATGAATATACATTTCCCCCGTACGTTTATCCGGTTACGTTTTCTTCTCGTCCCTCATCGTTACCTGCAGAAAACCCAGTAGCTCAAGCGGAAGCTAGATTCATTGCTAATACGGACAACCAGTATCTCGTGCCCACATCAGGGAAGCCTCTTCGAGGTTTGATACAAGATCATGTCGTTGCCGGTGTATGGATGACATGTCAAGACACGTTTTTCTCCAGAGACGAGTATTTTCAGCTTCTTTATGGGGCCCTCAGACCAGAAAGTGGTGAATCGTCGTCTGACCGTATCAAGACCCTTCCGCCTGCCATATGGGTCCCGAAGCCCCTTTGGACAGGGAAGCAAGTAGTGCGTCCTTACTTATATCATCTCTTTTGGATACTTACGTTGACAAGATTTCCACCGTACTCTTGAACATCACGCCTCACAACGCCGATGGACTAAATCTGGAATCCACTTCCAAAGTCCCTGGAAATCTTTGGGGAAATGGGTCTTTAGAAGACAAGATCGTCATCCTTGATGGTGAACTACTCCGTGGTGTTCTTGACAAATCAGCTTTTGGTGCCACGGACTATGGACTTGTCCACTCTGTGCACGAACTGTATGGAGCAACCATCGCAGGACAACTCCTCGGTATTCTCAGTCGCTTGTTTACAAAATTTTTACAGCACCGGGCGTTCACTTGTCGCATGGATGATCTGGTGTTAACTCCCGATGGAGACCGAAGCCGGACCAACATCCTGCAGAAGAATGCCAACCTTGGGACGGAAGGTGCCATCGAAAACTTCCCCTCGCTATCAAAAGCCGAAAAGGAGAATGTCCCAACTGCATTGACGTCTCTCCTCGAAGACGTCCTCCGGGACGATAATAAAATGGCAGGTCTCGATGTGACCGTCAAAAGCAGACTGGGTAAACTCACAAAATCGATCGCTGACGCCTGCATACCCTTTGGACTGCTGCGCAAGTTCCCTCACAACCATATGCAAGCAATGACGCAATCCGGTGCCAAGGGTAGCGCGGTCAATGCTCAGCAAATATCCTGTGCCCTTGGTCAACAAGAGTTAGAGGGCCGGCGTGTACCAGTCATGGTCAGTGGTAAAACACTTCCCTCGTTCAAATCATTCGAAACAAAGGCGATTGCTGGCGGATATGTGGCGAGTCGATTCTTAACAGGCATCAAGCCTCAAGAATTCTATTTTCACTGCATGGCTGGTCGAGAGGGTCTTATCGACACGGCCGTGAAGACGTCGCGCTCGGGGTATCTGCAACGGTGTCTTATAAAACACTTAGAGGGAATCCGTATCCATTACGATAACACCGTTCGTGGAAGTGACTCTTCTATCTACCAGTTCCTATATGGTGGAGACGGTCTGGATATCACCAAGCAGAAGCATCTCTTCCAGTTCAATTTTGTGGCGGAAAACCAACATACACTTCTGAACCTGTATCAACCAAGGAGCATTGCTGGCGCGATCAATGACGAGGATGCAGCGGCTTATATGAAGATGGTGCTCAAGAAGTCCAAGGCGCGCCCGAATACATACTCCCCATCTCCGCGCGAGGAGATAGCTCCTGCTCTTGAATTATTCAGCCCTTCCCGCTACCTCGGAAGCACTTCGGAGAAGTTTGCCGAGTCAATTGATGCCTATCTGAACACCGATCCTCCGACTATCAAGTCCAAGACTTCGGAAGAGAAACAAGCGATCAAACGCAGACAACACCCTATGAAACCTCGATACTTCCGTCTTTTGATGAACGTCAAGTATTTGAGGAGTCTTGTTGAACCTGGAGAAGCAGTTGGCCTACTAGCATCTCAAGGGTGGGTCTTTTCGTGTTATTGTTATGAAAAGCTCACCATTTTTGCCATAGAATTGGTGAACCTTCGACACAGATGACCTTGAACACATTCCACTTTGCTGGCAAGTGAATATTTCCAACTAAATGCGGCTTCGCTTATGTATTTCGCAGGTCACGGTGCTGCGAATGTCACTCTAGGAATTCCTCGCCTAAGAGAGATAGTGATGACAGCCTCTCAAAAGCCTAAAACCCCATCGATGAACGTGGACATTGTATCTGGCGTTTCGGAAGCCGACATGACAACCTTCTGCAAGAGAGCCAGCAAACTTGTTCTTGCGCAAGTCGTTGACAAGGTTACCGTCAAGGAGCGTCTAAGCGTTCAAGGTGATGCGCGTCGAACGGAGTTCCTGATTGATCTCTCCTTCTACCCAGAAGAAGAGTATGTCGAAGAGTACGACGTCAATGTTGTTGAAATCCTTGCAGTGTTCGGGGTTCGCTTCCCTGTGACATTGAAGCACGAGATACAACTGGAGATGAAGAAACTAGATACCGATCTTAAGAGCCAGATAAGCCAACTCGGCAAAGGCGAGAAGAAAAAGGAGAAAGTTGGGGGAGACAACGACGCAGATGTCGATGAAGGAGAAGAGACTGCTAAGAAAGCGGGAGACGCAGAAAGCGAACAAGGTGACGAAGATGCTGACAGCGCGAAGCGTGCCCGCCAAAGAAAGGAACAAGCTTCATACGAGTCTGACGAAGAGAACGAAGAGTTCGACGACGCTACAATAGAGGCTATGTATGCCACTGAAGGAGAAGACGAGGCAGATGCTAAAGATGCCAACGACAACACATCAAATCCTGCTTCATTTGACAAACAGGTAGTTACCATAACAGACCAGTTCGTCGAGGCTTTCCGTCAAGCTTCGAACTTCAAATTTTCGAAGTCGGCATGTTCATTCAAGCTTGAAGTGAGTATTCGCCAGCTCCTCGCAGATGCGCCATGTTTACCGAATCAAGTAGTTCCCTGCTGATTTTCCAAAACTTCTCTTGGTCGGGATTGTAGAGCGCGCTTGTCGCAAAACTGTGATTCGTGAGATTCCCGGTATTGTGGATTGCTTTAAAGTCGCAAATGAGAAGGGGACTACTCAGGTTTGTCGTCCTGTTGATGCTTGGAAGTAGTCTGACTTCCAGGAAAACAGCTCGCTACCAATGGGTCCAATTTCCGTGGCATCTGGCAATTTGCATGTAGCGACGAGGACAGTATCATCGATTATGACACCATCTACTCCAACGACATCTACTCTATTCTGAAGACGTATGGAGTGGAGATGGCACGCGCGGCGATCCTACGTGAGGTTGCGGGGGTATTCAGTGCCTACAAGATAGATGTTAATATAAGACATCTTGAGTTGATTGCCGATTACATGGTAAGCACATGGTCGTATGTGCTGAAGTTGGATCTACTAAATTGATATATGACAGACTTTTGACGGTGGGTACAAACCTTTCAACCGAAAGGGCCTCTCGACGAATCCATCGCCACTACTCAAAGCGTCATATGAAACTACGGCTGCTTTCTTGGCGGAAGCCACGTTGTTTGGTGACTTTGATGACCTTTCGACGCCATCGGGCAACATTGTGATAGGTCGACCAAGCCTGACGGGAACTGGTGCTTTTGATGTGGTTATGCCTGTTGCATGATGTTCTACTAGGTAGTGGCGTGACATGTCACATCGTGACTTGTTTGTTGTTATTGTGGTTGGCACGCGCAGTTTTTTTTGTCTCGCATGTTTGCCCTAGAGGCCAGGGTGATGTCGGCGGTCCCGATCTCTATCTTCATCTTGAATCCCCCCGCACTCGTTTAGACCATCGACCACCATGGAGACACATCCTCGTATGCCCCTACATGATCTTCCATTGGAACAGTTTCTTACTTCCGGACCCATCACCGGAAATAAGACGCCACGAAAGCACAAACGTCCTTTGTCCCCATCGCGGACCACCCCTCTAAACCCTGCCAAGCGCCGCGTCTTGGATGCAGAGGCCATCTTATTCTCCACCAATGTTGTTTCATCTTCATCCTCTCATCCTGTGCCATTTATGCTCTCCAACATGCACGCCGTAACTCCAACCAGACCCTCTCGCCTCGCAAATGGGTATATTTTTTCTCCGCGATTTTTGTACAGTTGGTTTAATCGCCGGTTAGGCTTACTCGAAATTATCCAGCAACGTCATCACCTTTGTCGTTGCACAGATGTTCACCTTCCCGCGACCTTTACCCCAAGCCAACCATTGAATCCTCCACCGACCCGCAGTCTAGGCACTATCCCGGTTTCGACATCTTGCGAGACGGCGAGCAGTGCCGAGGTTCCTCGGTTTCAAGAGTGTCTTCACCATTCGATGGTGATGTTCAGGTCGATAGATCCGATGAGGACAAGGAAAATGTACCAGTCAGGAGGAAGGCGAAGAAACAGTATCCAAAGAAGCGTCTTTTGTCGGGTCCTGATGGTTCGGATTCATCGTATCCCGGCGCATTTGCACAGATGAATAAGGTTGTTCGTCCTGAACGAACACCTTTTGCAGCACGCCAGGCTCTGCGATAATTCCTCGCTGGTTTTATCGTTGCTGAGGGTTCACTCATGTGGGCGAGTCCCATGTTGAGAAAGGGGGGTTCAGAAGCCTATGCTGATAGCGCATTTGTCACGAGAGATTTATGCAACATTCAACGGAGAGGGTTGGATTTTCCTGACGAATTACGGAGTATGTCCACGTTATCATATGCTGTTAATCGATTTGTACCGTTTCCTGAGGGGTTATAATGTTATGTTAAGTTGCGTACCAGTAGCAGAGTATACTCATGTCATACATACCGATATACATAGAATCATGCCAGTTTACTTGATCTTGATGCAATAGGTTATGTAATAAAAAGTAGTTGACCTCAAGTCTCTACGACGCAACTTCCTTGTCAAAATGAAGTCTCCTGTCGCCAACGCGATTCTATTCGCCTCGTTTTCATCCATCGTGACGGCGCAGTTCGGATTTTTCGACCATATGTTCCAGAATCAGGGCGAACAGCAAAGACAGCAACAACCTCCGCAAGCAGGTTTACAATGGAGTGCTCACGCTCAAACAGGTGCCATCTCGATCATTGGTCTATCTGACGACACATTCATACTCTCCTGCAGTTCCATGCTCCTCATATTTATGCCCAGAGAGTCTAGTCTGCGTTGCTCGACCCTTGGACTGCCCGTGTCCCCGCCCAGGGGACATCAAGTGCATTGTACCTGACGCCAAGGATACAGACGCAGGCACGGTGGTGTGTGTAAGCGGAACAAGTGGATGCATGGTTGTGGAACGCTTAGCGCACGCACGTTGACAATGAGCTTCAAATCCATGTAGAGTCTCATTATACCCCAAGCTGTTCGCATGTTTTGGACCACCGTGACACGTGGACACCTCACAATATGTCTGAAAAGAGACGGAGAATCAGATCTGCTGTACACGGAGCCCACTAAAACCACCATGTTTCTATGGCAGAGATATCATCTGGATAGACCTACTCGATTTAAAACAACCGATCAGAGTCAAAAAATGTTGCTCGTTAGAAAGCTATGCCTATGATGTAAACAAAGGTTGGCTTCAAACCATCACTTGCAACTGTAAATATGGCTGCACCTCGACCGACAGTACGTGTACTCCCGGTTCGTTTACCACTCGTCTCAACTAAATCATATAGTCAAAGCTTCCTCCCGGCGCCAACCGTATTCTCTTTGTCAAGAACCTCAATTACCAGATTACTGGAGAAGATCTGTATGACCTCTTTGGCCGCTACGGGAGCATCAGGCAGATTCGTATCGGAAATGAACCAAAAACAAAGGGTACAGCGTTCGTCGTATTTGACGATGTGATGGATGTGAGTGACCCAATTTGCTCATCAATGGTTTCTTCTGAACCCATCGTGCAGGCAAAGAACGCACTCGACCACTTGAATGGGTTCCACTTACAAGAACGGTATATTGTCGTTCTTTACCACATGCCTGCCAAGCAAGATGCTGCTGCGGCCAAGGCTGATCTGGCACGGAGAGAAGAAGAGCTCACCCAGCTCAAGAAGAAACACAACATTGGAGATAACTTGTAACTTGAACTTGTCTCGTACTCTCATACACTGTAGCCACTCAGCAAGCGTGATTACCATACTTTTATGCATAATAGGCGCCTTTTATCTGCGGATTGATTCACAGAATGCTGAGAAACGGTTTCAAGGAAAGTGCAACATGCGTTACATTAATTCTAGAGAGCAGCAAGCCATCCCACGTAAAATCCTCCAGAGAATCAACTGCACTTTGGACACTTCTTGTTTATTTGTGGCGCTGAATTGAACAATAGTCAGGCAAAAATTCTGGGATGCAATAGGGTGCATACTATATTGTTGTGGAGATTGGTGGCTTGGTTGGACAGTCCATGAGCCCGCCAGACCACAAGCGTTAAATGGTACACGTACTATTGCCAACATGTTCTGATACATTGCGGGGGAACACAAGTCGGGGGGTGTTTAGAGCTGAACTTGCAATTCCAATGATCGCACTTAATCTAGGGAGGGTTAGCCACATCCTACCGTGCCTAAGGAGACCTACTTCTTCCTCGGGCTGTTCAAAACCATGATGAGTAGAGTTGAACAGAACAGATAGTATACCTTACTAGGGCAATAACATGACCGCACCTGTGTTAGAATTGCTCAGAGCGTGTTTCGAAACGACAAAAAATAAAAGGCTAGACTCACACTTTATAGGTGTTTTGCACTCTTCATAGTGAGAAGAGGGTATGAGAGTTAGTCGCGCAGGTTGGATGTACTACGCACCTTCTCCAGCAACACATATCGATCGCACTGAGCAAGAGGGCAGTATGCGGACCGCTTTTATACCTGGAGATACGCCCCTCGCGCTGCTTACACGAGGTCGTCTACATGTTCGACATGGAATAGCCAGGCAAGACCGTTTGTTCACGTCATGCGTCCTCCGGCAGTATGAAAACCAATTCAGATAATCGTCCCTAGAGCAGTGAATCCGTATCGCGGCAATTGGCGCCCATGGGATAATATTGTTGGCGGAAACATTCAAGTCGAAACTCGTCAGAAGACAAGACTTCCCTAACGCATCCACGAAGAGGGTCCCGCGGATGCCATATGGCCAGTTCCTTCTAGATACACTGAAACAGGTATCATCCTTTGACCAATTCCCAGCTGATGATCTCGCCGGCCAGGTAGAAATATACGAACATGTGAAGAGACGGTACCTTTGTGTCTCATATATCTGTACTAGTTTTTTTTTTTGTGGGGAAGTTGTTGGAGTTGAGCTGAATCTTTGCCATGATCGCGACACATGGTCGTTCTCGTTTTCCCGATCCTACTGAAATCGGGTATTGACTTCCCAGGACAACCTTAACTGCGATTATCACTGACGAGTGTGCTTCATATTGCGAAGGAGTCTTGGTACTTGTACATCACTGGTGACGACGTTTCAACTATGATCCGGTCTCCTAGGGATTCCATTGACATTTCTGACCAACACTAACTGACACAAGGGTGAGACCCATGCGGAAATGACTGTAGATCCCTGTAGATCTTTGTCACCGTTTCAAAATGTTTACCACGACTGGTGCGCTCCCGTCTCATCTCTCGTCCACCAGCCACGTACGTACCACGGTAGTTCCCATTCCACGTCGTCAAGGCCCTTCGCGTGGGTATGCGGTACTGCCGTGCAAGAGGAGCATAGCGCTCCAAGTCCGAGCGCGATAGAGTCCAGGGTCAACTGATAACAAGTCTGTGACTTTCTCTCGATATCTTGACCCGCGGGTTGAGCGTCGTCAAGATCAAGACGTTTGATGTCGAATCGGGGACAATAGCTTGTTCTTCAAGATCTAATGGCTTTATCGACCAGGAGTCTCTAAAAGGCTCTGTCAAGTACTGTCAGACTCACGGAAGTGCATACCCTGCTAACATTCGAGAATATTCGTACACGGACCACTCTGCTATACCGAGCACAAGCATGCCTAGGGAAATAGAGGATCCAGGAGCATCTTTTACACTGAATTCGCGCTTTCCGGGACTGTTGGGCCGAATGACACAACGTACTTCAGGGGTGTACCGACGGGTTGCAATGGTTATTCAATCGTAGTCTCCGCCGCGCGCAG